>ML214443.1:400-16469 GCA_004785975.1 Popillia japonica | reverse complement strand
TTTTTAACGATATTTATAAAAGAGCGAATCTATTTCACGTTGGGCAAGAAGAAAACGTTCACACCATCTGTTGAAGAGCACATGAAATAAAATATGCTTGCAGGACCTCCAGGCATGAATCCGATGAATCCCAGAATGAACCCACCTAGAGGGCCGGGCATGCCACCGTTAGGTCCCGGATCTTACGGTCCCGGTCTTAGAGGTCCGCCGCCGAACAGCAGTCTAGGACCAGCAGGACCAATGCCACCAATGAGCATGAATAGGCCGCAGTGGCAACCTAATACATCGACCGTACGTACCTACACATACCAATCTACCTATCTACCTACCGCATTGCATTAGGGGATAGCGCAGAACGGGCGTTAAATAAGATTTAAATTGCAGCCCATGAATTACTCGTCGTCGTCGCCCGGGAATTACGGTGGACCGCCGGGATCAGCAGGCCCGCCCGGACCCGGCACTCCTATAATGCCAAGTCCGCAGGATTCTTCGAACTCCGGCGGTGAGAATATGTACACCTTAATGAAACCCGCAGTCGGTGGTAGCATGCCCGGAGAATTTCCGATGTCGGGAGGTCCGGAAAGCGGACCGATGGGGCCGATGGGTCCGAATTCGATGGGCGGACCGGTTCTTAACGGCGACGGCATGGACGGAATGAAGAATTCGCCAGCGAACGGCGGTCCGGGAACGCCAAGAGAGGACAGCGGTAGCGGAATGGGTGATTATAACCTGGCAGGTTTTGGAGGACCCGGTGAAAACGTGAGTACTGATATGGTGCCCGGTGCTTGTGCTTCTGTAGACTGACAATTAACCACTAAAGGTCGCTTTCCTTGCAGGACCAAACGGAATCGGCTGCTATTTTGAAAATAAAAGAAAGCATGCAAGAGGAGGCCAAGAGGTTTGAGAAAGACTCGGACCATCCTGAGTATTTCATGCAATAACTCCCTCGCTGGCCTCTTTGGCTGGTGGACGCCTCTTCTTACTTCTTAACTCTACTAACCTGGGCGGTGGGTCTGTTCAAGCTCTTCCTGCCCCGAAGCAACGCTGCCCAATCATCCGCTTTTTTGGCTATGGCTAGTCATATATGTTTTCTGTTTTACAGATATTTCTCTGAAGACATCCGTTTAGAAATTAAAAATGTAAAGACCGTTTCAGAGGAAGAAGCTAAAGTAATTATTTTTAACTTGTTTGGGTTCGTTGTCAAAATAATTGGAATGTCATCGTCAAAGTCCACCGGCCTATTCGAAAAAAAGGCATTCTTTACGTTATACATTACTACCTATGCGATTATGTACGCGTATTTCCGTACATATACGAAATCTGTACTTGCATGGATGTAACGAAAATGTACATTCCCCGGTTAAGACCGCAAGAAATCAAAGGGTCACTATTCCAGCCACGGAAGGTGTCTAGCTGTTGATATTTTTTTATTAAACCAAACACCAGATACTTAATTAATTGTATAAATATTGTCCTTTTATATATATAGTTGATATATAGATATATAATGTACTATTATTATATGGTGTATTTTGGTTTGGCGTTATGGTCGTTTCATAGATGGTGGCTCGAATGATACCCTTTAACCTTTCGTTCATACATGCAACGTATTCACGAAAAAAAAAACAGCAAATAATTTCCGTCTTATGGATTGTATTTAATGAATTTCTTAAGGACGAAGAAAAGAAGAACATGATATGAAATTAAAAAAAAAACAAAAAAAGAATGAATAATTATGTTAAATGAAAAATACAAAAAAATGCTATTATTTTCTTTTCTAATTGATTATATCCTTGTCATTTTTAATTATCCTGTTAGAATTAAGATGATTAATTTATAAATATTATTCTTGAAATAAATAAGTAATTTAAAAAGATGTTGTGTTTCATTTGCTTATTACGAGAATTGCGAAAACCTATTTCCGGATCCCGGCAAGAAGGACATCAGATCAGTACAAGAGGTAAGTATGTTGAGCAAAATTCCTATCGGGAAAATGTTATTCGAATAATCGTGGAATATCATCTAGTCGTTTAACGTTATTGAAGCTATCCACCGATAAAATAAATATTGGCGATGCTGATAATAAGTTTATCGAGATGAAATTTCGATTGAATCGATGTTTTCGAATAAAGCTGTAGCATCCAGTTTTTTTCCCCCGGTATTTCTCTTATTTAGGCTAATTTACCCCGAATCGAAATAATACCTACGATTAGCTTATTTCTGTGCCAGTAACGCGCAAGTTATAAGTTTCAGATAATGCGCGCGCTATACAGAATACAGAACTAGGAATATTCGCCATCAGGCCTCGAAGCTGTCAAGGTCCGCAGTTTCGTTGGAGGGAACGTGATTTTCTCGCGTTGTGTATGTGTGTGAGTGTCACCCTAGAAAAACAATTGGAAATGCGACTTCCGAATGTTACGCGACATCGTGGTCGACCAACCTGACCCAGAAAATGAATCCGATAACACGACATCCCGTAAGCGATAAATAAATAAAAAGTATACGAATACACTGGGGTTGATTTTAAGCAGAAACGTATATGACAGGGGAAGAATTATTAAATAATAACAATATTGATAATAATTTTGTGTCCGGATAATAGCGTTGTGTTTTTAGAACATATTATGTCCAGGAGGAAACAAGCCAATCCGGCCAAATTAGGTACGTTCGAATCTGGTGAGATTTTGTTATTTGCTTTTTTTCCGATTAAAGTTGTCCGATTCCCAATGGGAGTTAGATCCACGTGGTTTTCGATGACTTTGAAAACTAAACGCGATTTTACTATTTTAACATTACGTAAATCAATATTTTTATTATTATTTTGTTATTATTTAACGATATCGTGATAAAATAATAAAAATATGCAATTTATGTATGTAGGTACTTAAGTTAAACCTATAGCTGCATCTTCTGATAACAGTACAGGTGCACAGGTATCGTCAATCGATCGTCAATTTCTGATGATAATTTATGTTGTGTTATTTCGAATTTCGAAATTTTGATTTCATTCGAAACGATCACCGATTAAGTGAGAAACGTAACAATACCTATGCACGTACAACGATCCGGTATCCTTCCGTAATTTACCATATCGACGCCACTGGAATGTGAGCGTAACAACGGCGGTGGCTGTTGCCCCGGGGGCCCTGGAGGCCGTTGGGGGGATGAGGTAACGCACAGACAGGGAAATATGCGCTCCCATGACGGTGTCCCATGGGAGCCGTATAGCTCACTCTGCAACCGGCGCTGTGCTCTCTGTTCCTCCACGTATAAACTAGCAATATTATTAGAAAGTTTTGTATTTTCTTTTGCTCAAAACGATGTCAGATGAAAAGTTTTAAACTCGTATAATTACGCGTGTACAGTGTTACGTGTTGTGTTATAACCGAAGGCGCTGTTAAAAAATATTTCTAATTGAAATTTTCATCTCCAAATTTACAATATGCAAATAGGAAAAACAGATTGTGAGGGTGTACGAATTTTCGACATGAACAAGCGGGCGGGGGCAGGTGGGTGCACGACGTATTCCACCTCCAAGAGACACATAATATTGCCGGAGAATGTTCTCGGAGAGCTATTACAATCGAACTATGCCCAAGGGAGAGATCTTTCTCCCACGCTTCAGACCACCGGGTTTGGTGTTATCTAAGTCTCTGTACTTCACCTTTTTATTTCCAAACGTGTTATTTTTTTATTTCTACTTCCTTTTCCCCTTCCGGTACATAGGGCGGTAAAACACGATCCATACTTGACGCTACTTTTACACTTTTCATCGATTGAATTATCATCCTTTTCCGAAGATTATCTTTTACTTTGCAATCAATTCCTGCCGGTAAAGAAACAAACTTAAATTGGAGAAGCAAAATAACGCTCTTGCGATTTGTGGCGGCTAAATCCGTCGTAGAAACTGAGGTGAGTGATGAATACTTTTGATTTCGAAATGTTCTTCGCAGTAATGTAATAAAAGCCAACGTCGGTTATTCGAGAATTTTACATTTTTAATGGGTTTATTTTGCTATTAAAAGTTATCAACATCGCGCCCGTAATATGTAATGCATTATACGATAGAAGGAGTAAGTTATGAAAAGTCCCCGGTGTATGTGGAAGCCCGAACACTTACTCCCAACGGTACAGTATGCGCAAGGCGGCAGAAAATTAATGTAACCCTTTGGGAAATCGTGCTTTTACGTCCCAGATGACCTGGTCTGTTGGCGTTTCTGTAATGTTAAACTTTCCACCTAGCTGATGTATTTCTTTTGTACCTGCGTCTACGTATACATATATGTATATGTACTTACATACATAAGTATATGTACATATCTATGTATATAAGTAGGTACATATAAAACTGTTTATATTTAATTAAAAAATAAATAATTTCTCCGTCTCATATTTACATATTATTATCCTTCGGGAACACATGGGATAAATCGTGCCAGACCGCCGGGCTTAAACTAAATCAGCCAAATTCGGAGCTTATAATGGCAAATCTTGTCTATAATTTAATAGAAATCTGACATTAAAGATCTACTGTTATACGAATTTAAATGCGCGGAACTATCACTTTATTGGCCCGCAGAGGCCAACTTGGACCCTCTAAATATGGACAACGAATATACCTACATATATTTCAAATATGTGTACACCTCTAAGCTTATTTCGGGGACGGTGTTGCCTCATTGGCCTCTTTTAGGGGCAATATTAAGATTATAGCGGGCGGATTTCTGCTTTATTTTCGGACGTATACAATTTGGGATTAATACGAGTCTTTTTAAATACATACATATGTACCTACATGTATCACTTATGTAGGTATACCTATGCATATAAATTTAACGAATTTTAAAGCTAATTCGACATTTCTGTTTGCGTATCGGATTTATGCAATACTCGTACTAGTAATATTGTTAGGTAAATATTTCAACCCACAAAAGCATCTTTTCTTTTGTATACAGGCGATTCAGAAGTGATTATGAAGATTGCGAACGAAGAACGTTCATCCCAAGCGAAAGCCCAAGACGATTCCAGCGATGAAAAGGAAGGCAACGTCGAGGACGAAGACGATTCGGATGTATCGGAATTAAGGGAGATGGACAACGGATGTGCGGAAAACGATGATTACGATGACGTCAGTATTTTGTTAAACGGTAACTATCACAAACCTACCTAAACATACATCCATTCATACATATACATACATGCATACATACATACCTAGTAGTATAGGACGGACCGTCCCTGTAGATCCATATAATTGCGCAAATCCGTATCGTTTCAGTGTGAAATGCGACGTCACGAAGTTTCACGATTCAATTAAACCGACATAAACAAAATAGAGAAAATGGCATAGTAACTAGACATAACAACATTTTACACTTAACATGTCCGCGAAATTTTGAAATTGATGCATTTTCCTCTGATTTCGAACTGTTCTCTGTCTACCTATTTTAATCCCCGAAGTGTCTGGTTAAAATAACATTTAAATTTTCTTTGTTCCCTTCTTCTCTCTACGCATTATTTTTTTTTTTCTTGTTATGTAGTATCTGTATCTGTATCGTGCGGCGGGTACGCGGAAATACATAAATTTTCATATTGTTCACGCACATGCTTGACCCCTCAGGATATTGTAACATTAAATCTGTATAAATTGAGCGAATTCTGGAAGAGGACCACAGAGCATTTAAATATTTATACCTTTCCTAAGTGTATTTCCAACCGCGACTGCCTTGTCATTGTCATATTTATCAATTCATGAGTAACCCGACGATACCACGGGTTTACAGGGGGCTACGCTTGCCGTGGCATCGGATACGGTTTGCTACTCTACACCGTTCGAAATTTCGCGCAGTAAACCGTTGATAGTGGAGATAAATGACATTCTAGATATTTTATCAGAAATGAAAAAAGAAAAAAAAAGGAGGAATAGCAAATATCTAGAGCATCGTTATACACGACATGGATATTATATAAAAAAAAAGGACTCGCTAAGATAGTATGGTGTTGTGTTCTATCCATAAAGGTACACGTTGATGGTCCCAATGAAACAGATATTGGCACCGAACGATACTAAAGTTTTGTTTTCGCATATAACGCCCGCCTTTGTACACAAGTAGTATACATACATAGGTATAGGTACCCGATCTTCGCCGGCATCCTCCTTTAGTATCCCAACGCACAGTTTACGCGCGGACTTCCGGATACAGCAGGAGCAAGAGCAGCAGCTTAATAATCGGCCGCGAGAAGCCAAAGGCGTCCGGACACACTTTCCTTTGACATTTAAACTTATTAAAACAAGTAGGTAATTTAGTGTTATGGCAAGTAGTAGTAGCAAAGAAGACACAGTCGAAGTCAGTTTTGGTATAGTATTCACGTGGTCCAATGGGAGCTATACAGTCGCTGTTGTATTACTGTCTAATTCAATGCATTACTGTTGCCTTGTAACTGGTCCCTAGGTGACTATTGTTTCGGGTTGGGTATACATACTACATACATGCATACGTATGTACCTACGTAGGATATAGTATTGTACCCTGTTATGTTAGATATCGTTAACTAATAGTCGAGTCGTATATAGGCTGGTCCGCCAAAAAAGGTGACACTGTCTCTTTTTTTTTAACGTAATACCCTTCTACAGTTGACTAACCCTGTATATGTTTTAAGTTTATTGATTTTTGAAACTCGTACACAAATAGAGTTTTCCTTGAAAAAATTCCAACTCCAAACTAAATTTCTCGCGTAGAAAGATCAATCGAACTTGAATATAAAATATAATTTGCGAATTATATCAACACGTACCAACAAATCTCTCCATCCCCCATATATCCATCTTTATATGTATGTATGTCTACGTTGAGCGAGGGCGTATACATGCATGTACATATGTGTATATGAAAGGGATATGAATATTTCGAATCTGAAAATGTTATACCCAATGAAACTAAGGCAAACGTAAGTGGTAACAGACGGTGTTCCGAGAGCAGAGGGTGTCAGGAAACTAGACTCCTTTGGGAATCCCCAAGCAATCTCGGCCGCTTCCTCCCCGAGCGTCAAGACTCAATTAAACTTTAAGATGATATGCAAGAGTCCCTCAACTTGCTATTCTTGTACGTTCGTTCGCTTACGGCTGTTGCCTCCTTCCTCAATCGGCGGATTTAAAAATTCCACCCAACATACTATAAGTAGGGGGACCTGTTCTATATTAATTATATACGGTATTCCTGATTATCGCTAGATGTATTGATATTAATGGTTAAAAAAAAGATGTGTACATTACTATCAATTATATCGATGTTGTATGTACATCATACATTTACGTAGTATACGCACATACATACGCTTTATAAATAGCCTGCAAATTTAAAAGTAGAATTACAACAGACGAGGAGACCGTAGTGGTTGCGAGAAGTTACGCTGATAGCAGAGGGAACCTTCTTGAGATGTCAATGGTGTCAATGCAAGAACCGTACATAGATCGTGGGAAGAAACGAGATTCCATGATCACAGCTGGGAAAAAACTTGTGGAAGTTATCTTACCACCTAAAGTAGTATTAATATGTTCTATAAAGTTGCGTATCTAAATTGTACGTGGCATACACTTCTAATGCAGTCGTATGAAGTAAAGAACACGTTTCAAAATGGGACTGGTTGTCAATATCGTACCTTACACTTTACCATATACAGTTCAAATAGCTAATATTACATATACTAGACTAATTAAAATGTGTTTTAATTTATTTATGCTTGCGGATTCTTATTAATTTACCTTACTAATTATTATAGACACACATCCGAAACGGAACTATTTTAGATTACTTGTTTTCATTTTTTTTTTGTTTATTTTACATTGCTAAAACAATATCGAAGAAATTAATCGCTGCAATCAATTAATGAGATACAATCGGAAAACCTAACGAAAATCACTAATTTCCTATCGCAGACGGAGGGAAGGGGAGAACCTACCCTAATCGCAATCCGAACTAAACTCGAAGGTATTCAACGTGTTACAAGTTACAAGGAGCCAGTTTACTCATGACTGATCAGTTTATTGGATGTATCGTATACGTCAGTTTGATTTTATAACAGTTAGCGAATTCTCTATAGTATCGATATATAAGTACGCGGGACGAGGGAAAAATGCCGTTTAAGGGCGGGGAATTCCCCGCAGAAGAAATATTAATTGGTGATTTATTAATGAATAAAAGTGATAATAGTGCGGTAAAGGTGCTGATAGGTAATTATTATTATTTTTTTGCGTTTCGCTATATGTACTTTTCCCGAATTCGACTGCAATAAATACTGTATTAAGATTAGGGACGTAAAAATGCCGTCCGAAAATTATATTCCTAATTAAGACACCGTCCTTCCCACATGTGAGATAATCTTTATTTTAGGATAACGCGGATTGAAATTCAAATTATCAGTAACAAATTCTCAATGTCCGTTCCACGTTTGTTTGCCACGAATGCCTAGGTACTTATTTACCGATAAATTACAAAACCAAATACCACACACATAAATATGTTACATACATACGTATGTACATATACATATGTATGTATATATGTATCACATCCATTCGGTCGTCCGAGAAGAAATATGTTTGTTCACAAATCAAGATAGATCGTTTCTCGCCAAATTTAAATCCATGAAAATGTAAATTTGTGACCCGAGCACATCCGGTGATCTACATACATACGTATACTACTTTTTTTCTTCATACATACATATACATATAAAGCAGTAGATAACAGCAAGAGGAGTATTAAGGACAGATTTTCCAGATGAAAGAAAGTGCAATTCTTGGGTTTATCATTATGTGACTTTTTTTTCTTAGGTAGGGCAAGCAGTCCGTCTAGCAGCAACAGATCGTCACCCACGAGTTGCCGTAGTTATACGCTTAGCGATGCAACGGACGGGGATGAAACCTATACTGTGGGGGCCACAGCTACCAACCCTTATGAATGTAATAAATGCAAGAGGGCGTTTACTAGGTCTTCTGAACTAACGAAACATATCCAGGTCAGTAGGATTCGAATATATATGTATCGGTACGTAGGCTATATCTTGCTAAAATACCTTTTCAAAACTTTCAGATACACGCCGATCAATTGCAGTTCAGCTGTCCGTATTGTCCGAGATTATTTAAGCATAAGCGGTCGAGAGATCGTCATACGAAGCTTCATACCGGCGATAAAAAATACAAATGTACGCACTGCGAATCGGCCTTCGCCAGAAGTGACCATCTGAAGATTCACATGAAGACCCACGACAACAAGAAACCCCACCAGTGTGAATTGTGCAACAGAGGCTACAATACCGCTGCGGCCCTGGCTTCACATCAGCAACACCATGTCAAGAAGGAAGTACGATGCGGAAGCAGTGCTAGCACCGTCACGGCAACCAGTACTCCAAGTCCTGGTTACATAAGGTGCTCGCACTGCTCTGAATCGTTCAGTAAGCCTGAACACCTTCAAGTAACTATAAGAGACCGTGATCGATTTTAGCATGCATGAGTAACATGGTTCGATTTTTCAGAACCATCAACAATCTAAACACGCAAATATTGCAACTAATGCAAGCCAAGATAAACATGTGAACGCGAACCAGCCCAAAGATGATAATAATGTCGATTTCAGCAAAATGGCTTGCATGTATTGTGGACGTGATTTCCCGACAATGAACCAGATGTATCAGCATATAAGTGCGGACCACAGCGCAATTTTTCTGTCGCACAACTTGAACTATAACTCGCAAATATCGCCCAGCTCCAAGGATTCCTTTCCCAAATCGTACCAACAGACGAATTTAACAACGCATTCTTGCGATTTCTGCACGATGAAGTTCGAAACAGCTCAGTCATTGAAAGAACACTTGAAAAATAACCACTATAAAGTTGGCAACTCTGATTCGACATCGTCCGGGCTTCAATCGAGGCCAACCGATCTAAGCAGGAAGAGAAGAGTCGAAGAAACCGAAGAGAATGACAAGAGGAAATTGGAGGAGAAGAGGATTTCGCCGTCATCAAGTAGTCCGTACGATTCAAACGATAAGCCATGTATTTGTTCGTATTGTTACGTACAAATGCCGAATTTTAAGAGTTTTCTGGTTCACATGGAGAGCCACGTGTCACTAAACGCTTCCAATAGCTTCGTCGGTTACTGTCCAATTTGCGGAGAACCGAGTAGGGATTCCATAGAATTTAGCTCCCATATATTTAGTCACGTCGTCACCGATATAACAGGACGTTGTTGTCATCAATGTAAGAAGTCGTTTGATCAACTGGAACAACTACAAAAACACCATTTGGAAGTTCATTCCCAAAACGTCTACAAGTGTACGATATGCGGAGAATTATTCGAGTCGGAAATAGCCATCAAGGTAAGATATGGTAGATACGTAATTTAGACTTGATATTTGGCGAGTTGTTCGAGATTGTAATCGTTTACATTTCCAGGTTCACTTCAATAACAGACATTGTACCGAGTGTAAACATTACAGATGCAATTTGTGTTCGCAGCAGTATTTTCACGATAAATTAACCGCCGAACTGCACGTCTCGATGAGACACGGAACTCAATTGAATAACACAAGACCCGAACAACATAGGAACTTTTTCGGGTTGAAATATTCCGGCGGAAGAGCAGATATGCTGTACAGGACGTATCAATGTCCGTTTTGTCAGAAATCGTTTAGAGACGAATATATGCATCGGTTTCACGTATTAAAGGAACACGACACTATTGACAGTAGAAAGGTAAGACGTAAGTACATATGCAGATATCGTAATTTGAATTTGAAAACGAGATCGTGGAGATATTTATTTTGGACCGCCATCTTGATTCTCGATTTTTGATTTTACAGGCTGAAAGTTTACTAATGGATGCTTGCGGGCTATCTACAAGTTCGCCTAGTTTCTCGTATAGATCTCTAACCTCACCAACACCTCTACCTCCTCAAGAAAACCTCGATCGAATCGATTCGAAAGCAGTAGGATGTCATTCCTGCGAGATATGCCATCGCGTGGATTTTACAACGGAAGCGGAATTGTTGTCGCACATGAAAATTCATCAAGGTGCGCATGCCAAGTCCAAAGTTGGAAGTGTTAGCTTACAGTGTGCCTATTGTAACGAACACTGCAAGTCACGTAGCGATTTGGAGAATCACATGAAGGGCCATCAGGTTTCGTGCGGAGGTAAAGTCAAACACAAGTGCAATATCTGTGACGATATATTCTCTTCGGCCATAAGTTTAGCCGATCACAAACTAACTCATTGCAAAATCGTGTCCGGCAATACATGTACTCAGTGCAAAACGGTTTTGAGCGACGAACAGTGCTATTATTCACACCAATTACAACATAACACTAGTTCGACGTTGTCCAAGTCCAATTCTCAGATGACGCTTCCGGCGAATTGCGTCATTTGCTGCCAGACGCTCCAGACCGACATCGAAGTAAAACTGCACGCCAAATTCCACTTGAGACATCTCTTCCAAAAGGAATTCATATGCACGGTTTGCAACAAAGTGTACGATAGCAGAGATATCTGCGAGAAATCGAACGGTACTTCGGTGGCTGTCTGTAAGAATTGCAAAAGTAAAAACGAGGTGGAATTAGACTTTCTAAGGGCGGTACAACAACCGAGACAGGACGCTGAAGACGTCAATGTGCGTTATAACATCCATTGTGTGGGTACCTACGATAAGAATAACGGAGTGATAAAAGCAAATGCAGCATTTGAAGATGTCGACAGTCTCAGATGTAGATTGTGTAGGAGTGTACTACCTTCTAGCTCCAAGTTACAAATCCACCTAATCGAACACAATTTTATGGGCATCGGACAATTTCGCTGTTACATTTGTTCTTCTGTCTTTACGACGGCAGCTGGTCTACAAACGCACATAATCGGCCACGGCCTCAGCCAGAGTCCGTACGAATGCGTCGAATGTAAGATCAAGTTTTTCTTCGAGAGCGAACTGGAAAACCATCGGATAGCACACGCGGCGCCTTCCAATACTCAAGTCGACGATATTAATCAGACCCAGAACGAGAAACAGTACAAGATTTGCTGCTATTGCTCGGGCGCGTTTTTGGATGTATATTTCGCAGAACATGTTGAGAATTGTTGTAAAACCGACGTCAAGACCGAAGTATGTAATGACGAGTACGATAAGAAAGACAATTGCCAAATTGACAATCATAGTTTGGAAGAAGTCATTAAACACGAAAAGGAAGGGTGAGCGTATAAAGCAGACAGACGACAATATACGCGCAGTGATAACAGTAATGCTACGGTGTTAAGAAAATTACATACATAGAAGCAGTGCATTTAGAATAGCAGTAGGTATCATCATATTTACTTATCATGTGTGATAATATAACTCTTAGAGTTGCTAGATTAACGAGATGTGGTTATTAATTTCGTCGTCAAGTTAGCACCGAACTGACGATCTTAAATGTTATTGTCGAATTCGGTGCAAACATTACGATGCACACTGTATATTATCATCACGCTAAGATGGGTCCATTTATTGGTGAAAGTTTTGTTTCCATTGTAATTCATTCATTCATTGTACCGTACCTGCGTAAAATTTCGGAAAATATTTAGTTTTCTTAAAGACGTCATTTTGTTGTAATATTTCTTATCGAGCGAAAACTAAGTCGTTTCGCCATCTCAGAGGTGTCCGAAATTGACAGCGGTTTAATAAAAACAGTAATAACAATATGTAACCGGTTGGTGCCGAATCGTGTTAATTGATGTGTTTATTGATCCGCTGTGTGTGTCGGTTTTTCAAAGGACGTCGCTGTATATAATATCTACATAGATAATGTTATTTACTAATAGGAGCATGACGTGATTAATATTCGATAAAAAGATACGTTGAATTTTTGCACCGAGAATGTACTTTAAATACATACATACATACATACATACATATTACTACACACTTATAGTGTCCTTAAAAATATAAGTCTTCCAAATAAAACTCGAATTTTTTAGTATTACATCAACATTTAAACTAAACTAAACGAAATGTGAGAGAAGCTGTTAATGTTATGAAAATTTTTTATATAATAAAGTATCAACAAATCCGTCGTAAACAAAAACAAACAAAAAAGAAAAGAAAAGAAAAGAAAAAATCAACGCATTCCATTCGAATGATCTGTTTCGTTTCGTTTCGTTTTGTTTTGTTAAATATCCTACCGTCCAAAGTTGATGTAGTATGTATTCACGATATTTGTTGGAGAAATGTTGCGTTCCCTTTGTTTTCTTAGAGAAAACTTTATTTACGATTTTTAATAAAATTACAAACGAATGTTGGCGTTTTAATTGCATCAAATAAAATAAAGACAAGTATAATATAAATAAAAAGTAGTTTATTTTATAATCGAATACAAAATATATAAATAAGCAACAACATATCTACACATCATCAGAACCAAGCAGTACTTCTTTGGTTAAAATATTCTTCCTAACTTTCGGCGTTGGACTAGACGATGCGCCCTCAAAAAAATCAATAGCACCCTTCACCGATATCCTCCTCTCTGTCATTTCGTACGTATTCTCGTCTACTCTCGCTTCGACAACGTTTTCTATTATCGTAATAGAATTATCGTTTATTTCGCCGGAAGCGTGTTTTCGTAGAACAACATTTTCCTCTACATCTTGGTTATCGTTAACATCTTTTAGCGCGCTGTCTTCCCTCTGTTCCGGAATGCCGTCTTCTTCTATCTTAGGAGGAGGATCGTCATTTCGAATTACTGTATCAATACCGTTTTCGTTAGTTACTATCACCGATACTGGCTGGTGGCTTTCTGAATCGACCTCTTTCGCCGTTACTCCTTCTGCAGCAACTGCGACTTCTTCGTTTAATTTTGCTGCTCCATCGACATCTTCGTTACTTATATTATTATTATTGGTATCTTCGGCAAATTTAACTATCTCGCGTGTAAGGTTTAAGATTTCCTCGGTATCACCCACGCTCCTATCGATGTAATCAACATCCGTCTCTGAATAACAACCCATGGAAGACATATCCGACTCTGTGGAGGCCAAACTCCATTTGGATCCGCTCACGCTGCCGCCAACCTAAACATCGAAAATTAAACGAAACGAATAAATTACGTAAAGCTGGACTTACCGAGCCTGGCGGGATAGGCGCTTGCTTCTTCCTTCTTTTATGTTTCGATCTTATCGCTGGTTTTGGCGGAATTAACAACGTCGAATCGTCCCTTTTATTATCCCTTGACGGGTCGTTTTCGTCAATCTCATCGAAAGGATTGTGGCCTACATCTTCGGATATTGATTTTTTACGAATGGTGGACGCCCTAATAGCATCACCTTTGTTAACTCTTTCGCTAAACCTAGATCTCGGGAATGCTATCTCAGGTTCCCGATTATACGAAGGTGGCATCGAAAAAATCGCTCGATTCGTTGCGGTTTCATTACCTATGAGAGAGAGAAAAAAAATACAATTTATAAGGATATTATATTTATGTAAGTGCGATTCTCAAATGAATACGAGCATTTAGAGAGGTGTTTGCTGTTTGATAATCCGTTATTATCTTTGCATCTGATAAGATAATTTCTTGTAGAATGACGAAATTTTGTTAAATCACGTTTTCAAGTTAAACGCTCCAAATTTACTAAGTATAATGTTTACTTAAAAAAAATATATAAAGATAATATGGATTAGATTAAGTTAAATACATACATACCTTGTTTAGGGCGTAATACAGGCTTTTCTTTTTCTTTGCCAGTAAAGGATCTCACTCTGAAACGAGAAAAATTAAGTGTCGAGAAAAAGGTGCATCCTATCTTCCACAAATAGATCTTGATCTATGCGGGTGTAGTTTAAATTGCCTGGATTAAATTAAAACAGAATGCCTCTTAATTATGTAAACTAATGTCCGTTGTTATCAAACAATGATATTTAAATGAATACAGCCTTCAAATTGAATTACAGCAAGCATCAAAAGGCGTCTGTATGCATCTATCAAGTTTTATTTATTTATTTTTTTTTCGTTAATTAATTTTCTTTAGAATTATGTATGTAGTTACGCGTCATTACTAAAAATACACTTACATATCCTATGATGTTTTATTAAACATTAATGAATCGTTCGATTAATGATTAAGGCACGTTTGCATAGCGAAAGAATTCACTACACAAACGAAAATAAACACAATCCAATCCAAAGCTATTTAAAGAACTGTAAAAGCAAAACTATTCGCCGCAAAAATATTGATGATTCAAGATAGGTGTATTAACTTAAATAAATAGCAGGTAATACTTACATTGCATTTTTAATACCTCGAAACGATCTCGTTAGCGTATTCTTCCGTCTTCGGAACGGATTCAAATGTTCCGGGTATTCCGGAGCTTCGTGATCGACACTCATATTCCGGCATACAACGTTACAAGCACATATTTCACTTTGGTTACCGTGCAGGACGATTTTACGCAATTAAAAAAGGCTATCTGCCTAGTTAGCGATATCACGTACAGTACTCGGTGTTTAAATGTATAATGCACCTTATAGACGGTATAATAATTTTCTAGACCACTACTGTTTCGTACATATCTCGTCTACGTTATACCTTGATGATGACGTAATCTGAAACGTCACCGAGTAATGTTTGATTTCCATAGTCACATGGCAAGTTATTTACGTTGACAATACTAGCTGGTAGAATATAATGCGCGGCCTATTAATTAGTTTTAGAATGTTTTACGATGTGTGCCTGATTAAACAGAATCGCACTGTGTTGTGTACAGTTTAATAAATAAAAATTTGCAATAAATAATGAATAAGGTATAGGAAATGTTTTAAGTCAAGATACATATTATGTACAGTTGAATTTTTGGATCTTGTCCGTTACGTCATTAACAATGTAGCTTAGCAAAGATGTACGTAAAACATTAATCGCCGATATTTAATGTACGTTAGAAAGAAATGTAAATAAGATATATCTCCACCTTGCTATCTATCTATCTTCATCACACTTCTATATAGCCAATACTAATAGTATCTAGGCGTATGTCTTCTTAACGCAACGACTCATATATC
>ML214383.1:931-12443 GCA_004785975.1 Popillia japonica | reverse complement strand
TTATCGTGAATCGCATAATGATATAATTTCTGTAATAAGGTATTATGGCCATACGATATTATGCTACATAAATTCATGATAATTTTAGGTTATATCCCAAGAAAGATTTTGTTGATCTTTTATGGGTATAAGATGTTACAAAAATTACTAAACCGATTTTCTGAGTATACCACTACTGCACTTCTTGTAATATCATATTTGGGCTTTTCAGAACTCATGATATTAATAATTTTCTTTATAAACTGAATTCGGTTAAACATGTGCGTACAAGGACAGATTAGAATTTCTGTGGTAGGTAATATTTTCAGTATTGCAATTGTAACCCTAGAGAGTATACAGAAAATAGAATAGAAGAAGCACACGAATTGAATTCATGATGTATGAATAATAAATTAAAGAAGCAAATATTGCAAAAAAAGTACTTCTAAAAATACACAATTTTAGATATTTAGTCAATTCTAGTTTTAAATAATTAAAATTAAAATGTTTTCGAAAGATTGGACAGTTTTCAATCTGCCAGCAGTCGAATCGATTGATTGTCGAACAACTATTGCAACAAGAGATCTGAAAATTTAACATAATACTAAAGTCGGTAAGAGCTATTCTATTAAAATATTTTCGGGATACCTAGCAGCACTCCAGATTATTGCAAAAATAGTCATCGTCTTCCTAGAATATTTATTATTGAATTTGAATCAAGCTGTTTTACGTAATTACAAGTTTTGCCTACTTGCACGAAAATGCCCAGTAAAATAAGTCGTTTTCGAGTTATTTAATACTTTTATCTGCTGCAATAAATATTTCTTGCGTGAGATCTTTTTCTATTATGTTATTATGACAAGTTTCGGGAAATTATAAATTGTCACTTGTCAAAGAAGTGTCATTTACGTTATCATAACTATCTAGTAAGTCAAGACTATTTAAATTTATCTATTTATAAATTTTATACGCATTCTAATTCTAGAAATAAGCTGGTAATGGTTACAACAAGATTGCAAATTGTAGTATTAATTATATAAGCAGTATTAAAGATAAATACTGTTTAACTAACTGTTTACTAATAAAGTAAAATACCATCCATTGAAAATCGAATAACGTATAAATTTTTGACGAATTAGTAATTGTAGCAATTACTGTAATAAAAAATTCGGTCTCCGGATGGACTGAATAATACGGAAAACATTTTTATTTGGACTTTAACGCAAACAGATCATACTTTATAAAATTATTTGCTTATCTCAAAATAGCCAATTCTGAATCAGAAATCTAAATATTCTTTTTAAAAACTGAGAAAATTTAAAAACATGCGAAAATTTAAGGAAAAATATTTGTGGTTTAATCATTTAAAGTAAGTCAAGTTACGTGTTGTCATTCTCATACGTATTTATGAATCGTTAATGACACTTACTTGATAGTAGTGCTCATTGTAAAAAGAAAGAGTTTACAGTGTTCAATGTTATGGAACTGGTGAGGTTTCTTATATAGAACTATGCAATTCAAAAACTTCAATGGAGTTTACTAATATTTACGTTTGCCTTACAAATTTTAGTAGACAAAATTTGAAACAACAGGTAGTGGACATGACATCAAAAAAAGAAAAAGGATACATGATGAAGTAGATGCTGCCACAATATTGAAGACTTTGGAAAACACCACACTGAATAAAACAAAATGTTCTGTCATTCAAGTGTGTTTTTTTAATTTTCTCAGCTGCTAAAAGGAATATTTAGATTTTTGTTTCAGAATTGGTGGTTTTGAGATAAACAAAAAAATCTATAATGAATGAAATTTTTGGGTTAAGGTCCAAATAATTTTTTTTCCTATTATTCAGTCCATCGGGGGATACACTGTATATAGGGGCAGTTGTAGTGCTATATGCATTTACAAAGGCTATAAATAAGACAAATGTGCGTATTTGTGTATATATGTATATATTACCATAAAGTAGCAAACAGTTCTTGAAATACCGCTCAAATCGATAGTTATTTTATTGTATGTACCTAAGTGCATACATGCAGTGCGGAATCGACTCCAAAATAGCTGAAGTATTACGGCACGTGGAGAAATAATAGTTTTCATGCATTTATTAAGTACATAGTTGTAACTAAAAATGACGAAATTTATCAAACAGGGGCAACCAGGGTGGTCCGACACGGATTTTAATGAATCTCAAGTGTGTTATAACAGGACCTTCCCTCAGTACCGAGGTACGAGCTTTTATCCTAACGCGCCCTAATTTCTGAAAAAATCAAAGTTGATTAGGGCGTTCATTCCCTTATATCGCCAATGTTAGATTCTCAACAAGCAAGCCTTCGTAGACCAGTGGATAAGATCTACGCCTGCCATGCTGGTGGCTCACCTTCGATTCCTGCCAGTGCATTTTTTCTCCCATCTTATTGTGCACAATATTAACTACGAAACTATCAATTCGCGCTTATGACTCCAAACAAAAAAAAAACTATAACTGAGGTTCGGACTAAAGATGGAACTTAATTCTTTTATTTAAGGCCAAATTTTCGTCGAGAATTGTCGGTTTCTTGATGGCATTAAAATTGAATTACCAAGACCTCATTGATATTATAAAAGTACAATTAACGAACATAATAATAGTTGACATGAATATTTGCGAACAGATAAGTTACATCCTGTATGTAATTATCACGAAACGGCAAAAAATATCATTTATGAATAATTTGTATGAAATATAATTGTTGTTATAATGTTTGTGCAGAGAAGGGAATGCAGGAGTATTATATGATATTTTTCGCCGTGATAATTTAGTTTTATTATTAAACAAATTGGAAACAAATCTGCACTTTAACGTGTATTTTGACGCATCTTTTCTACAAGAATTACGTCAAAAAGTTGTTGAATGCCAACTAATAACTCCAGGAATGTTGCGAAATGTCAGGAGAATATTTCAAGCAAAATGTACTATTGTATGTAAGTTAATGATCATCATTTTGGAAATAAAATAAGTGAAAATCCAAGTCATATCATCCTTGCCATGTTTTATTACACAAATAATAATAATTGTGTTTAATTTAAAGACTGTGCTCTTGACACATGTTTCCTTGAAGAAAATTGAAGTTAACTACTGTTCTCAATTAACTGTTAATCGCCATCTGAAGAAATTAACGAAGGTCAGTAGCTTAGTGCCTCGTAATCTCAGTGAGCGTAAGAAAGAAATCGAGCTTTTTTTAAACTCAGTTATAAGTAACATGCGAAAGAAAATGGATAACGTATGAAAATATCGTTCGCAACGGACAGTGGCTTGAGAAGGATCAACCACATCTATCATATCCAAAAGCAAATATAGATGGTAGAAATATTTTATTGTGTGTGTAGTGACATTATCGAGGAATAATTTATTACAAGTTGTTGAAGCCGAATTTAACGATTACTGCGAATAGACACGTTTAACAACAGCAAAATAGTGTAAGAGAAATTTCATAAAAACAATTTTATACTACAATGCGCGACCACATGCAGCAACGGCGACACAAGGAAAAATTATCACATCAGAACAAAATTCCACTTTTTTCTGTTCCTTGCAAATGTTTTGAGTTGAAAAAGGTTCAAATATGAAGAGCAAGTCAATCAAGATGTCGAAAATTTCTTTCCGTCCAATCTAGCTACGATTTACACGGATAAAATGGATAAACTACCAGGAACTTGCTGCATTAGTTCAGCGATACATTAAATTTCCTATCGAGCGGACGAACGCGGGCAAAAAATTCGAGTCTATCTATGCAGACTGCGAGTGAGATAAGCACACAATTGGTGTCGCATACTAGCATGCGTATTTCAGTTGAATTCATACGTCCTAGCGTCCACTCCTCTCACATCTCACATCTCTCAATAAAGCGCGTTCTGAGTGATAACGGTCGCTTTAAAAATGGAATATACGCCGGAGGAAAAACTTTATGGTAAAATAATTTTACGGTGGGAATTTTGCAGAAATAACTAGATGTAGTTATTATACTCTATTCCATAATAAGAAGGAGTGATTCAAATACCGCGCCAAAACGCGGTTCACACAGCTTCAAATAATTTAAATGCCCAAGTAACTATATACATATGTATATTAATTTTGTTCCTCGTATAAGCAGTATAATTTAAAGGTTTATATTAATAACGTATTGTAAGTAAATAAAATATCAGGAATGTTAAGTTAAATGTATACATATCTGGCAAAAACGTCATTCACAATCAAAATTAAATGGTGTTATATAGCATAATTATAAGTAAATAATGCAAAATCATCAATGTAATGTAATTATAAAATATTATTGTACTTGAAGTAAAAGTAGAACAAAAACTGCATTTACAATTTATTGGAAAACTACATTAGATATACATTTAAAGACTATAAATTTAGTATAATATACATATTTATAATTTACATAAGAGATGCATAAAATGAAGTACAATGATCAAAGATATAGCAGAAAAGTAAAAGATGAAATAAGTGTGTTCTTATTCTGATGCACTGACACTGGATTCAAATAAACTTTCACTGTCATCGTCTCCAACATGAATAATAAATGGTTCTAAGATATCATCCATTAATCCATCTAGATCCCACATTTTACTTTCTTCTTTAATGACATGATCAACACATTTTTTCCACGTGTCCGCTGTGACATTTGCAACCGCTTCCATTAAAAGTGCTTGAACATGTGGTAATTTGAATGTTGTATTTTTGGAAGCAACTTCGCCTTTTATTTGAGCCCAAACCATTTCGATAGGATTTAGTTCGCAATGATATGGTGGTAATCGCAGTACAGTTGTGTTTGCAGCAGCTGCCATTTCATCAGTGACATGTACATTATATTTTTCTTTATGAATATATACAAGATGCAATAACTCAGCACGTAACATGTCTGCATTAAATTCAATATTCTTGGAATGTAACCAATCTTGAATAGCAGCTTTTCTCCAAGAAGAAGTTGGTATCCTTTCAGCTCTGCGTGAATGATATGATGCATTGTCCATTACTATGACAGCATTATTTGGTAACCTTAGCAATATTTTAGCAAACCATTCTTCAAAAACTGCACTATTCATTTCATCGTGGTAGGCAGCTGTCTTTCTACCTTCAAAGAGTAATAGCCCTTCCTCCACGAAGCCTAATTCAGAACGTATGTGCAGTATTATCAATCGTCTGCCTTTACCGCTTGGATTTTTTAATCCTGTAGATAGCCCTTGAACAAAAGCTTGTCGTGCAGTTGTGATAGATGCATCAACCCAAACCTTCTCTTTTGTATGCCCTTCATTTAACCACGTTTCATCTAAATAAAATATCGGTCGACCATCACGTCTGTACTGTTTTATTGTCGTCAAATATTTTCTTCTCCATCTGATGAGTTCATCCTTCTCTATTAACAATTTTTCCGATTACGTATGACATATCTGAAATAAAAATTATGTACAATAATAATCATCACATTTTTCAGTAAGACAAGCGTACTTGAAATTAATTAGTTTTAAGAACCTGTATAGGGTTGTTCGACTCATATGTGGTACAGGTTCACCTCTTCTAGTGATTTCTGCCATGATTTTATTAAGAGTTGGAAGTTCGGTTTTTAAAAAGAAACTGTGCACTATCTGTCGTACACCATTCTTCACAGATTCATCATACGCTTGCAATTTAGAGTGCCTTCCTATACGTGCTTTAGGACGAGCAAGTTGGCCTGTTCGCTGGTATTCTCGAATTGTGCGGTATACTGTTGATTTAGCTAGTTCTAAAACAGATCCCTTATAATATATTGCCCTTAAAGTAATATCTAAATCTTACTTAGTGTGCCACAGATGTTAATTACAACTGCTGTTGTTCCTTTTCTCGGTGTTTGTAACGTTAACGTTTTGTACATGTTCACAATAGTACGTTTTTCATCATGCGATAAATGTCCCAATCGTTGCCGCCTCTTAGGCGGTGAAGGTAAGTTGCGACTTGGACCGGGCTGGTCGCTCATCTTTGTTTTGTACTTAAAAGTACAGATTTTACTAATTAGAACCGGAAAATGTTATAATAATGGCACAAAACTACAAAACGTTGAGAGGTTATACTTGCGTATACTACCATATAGTACACAGTAAATGACAGTAAACAAATATGGCCGATATCGCATATATCAAACTTGCCTTTGCAAGGGCCAATGAAATCACTCAAAAATAAGTACCTTTTTGGCGCGGTATTTGAATCACTCCTTCTTATTATGGAATAGAGAGTTAAATAGATTGCCCGATCGATAGGAAATCTAATGTACTGCTAAACTAACAATAAGATGCAGCAAGCTATTTTTGCCAATACAATCGTACAGTAGAAGATAGCGTATACAGGTTAGGTATCGACCGTTCGCAAGCGTGCTCACGGTATATGCAATTTCAATACATATAGGCATACATATGTTTAAACAAAATGCATACACATACCTACATATATAGTGTGCATATTTATTTCATATTTTATATAACTCGTTTCTTAAACTGCATTCGATAATTGGTTATCTCATTCGGAGAGAAACTGCCTTTACATTTTAATTATGTATGTACATACATTGCAATCTATTAATTTCGATGAGGTATGTGTACTATTTTCGTATCCACTTGAGTTGTTTCTCATTTTGTATTTACAATTAAAATTCCAAGAGTTACAATTATTGAAATGGCGAATAAGATCAATGATTATTGTTTCGACTAATTTAAAAATTAGTTATTTTGGTAGCAAAAAGTTTAAATATAGAATACAATAGAATAAAGTATCAAACGGCACTACATACTACACACGTGATACATTAGTTGCAATTGGTAGTGTTTTTATGAATAGTTCTGAGCAACATCATTCAAAATAATACAGCTATTTTTAAGTAGGCAAGGCGAGTAATATGTATTTACGCAACATATACATAAGTATATGTGTATTTTAATGATTTTACACTTTACAAAATAATAACAATGAATTAGTTACGTTTGAATAATAAAATATATTTACCTTAGATGATCTTTCATGCTAATTGTTTATTATAGTGAACAAAACATACATACAAATAGTATACATATATGTCGATCTGATTGTGCTAAGTAAATATTTTGTTTTCTAAGGAAATATTGCTACCTATTTCACGTGGATTGTTACTAACTTAAAATTTATGTTATTATAGACGTTGTATAAATTTTATGGAAAATAGGAGATTTGTCTTGTTTCTGTTCTATACGCGTATTCAATAAGAATACTTCCGAACTCGCGTCCCTTTGATGTATTGGAAATTAATATCAGCTATCGATCTATAGGTATCTCTGTTGTGTCATCTATTTAAACTATATGAAAAGCTGATACTAAATCGAATTGGCAGTATCGTTGATTCAAAAATCATACTCCAACATGCCGATTTCAGACTTGGAAAATCATCCACCAATCAACTCTTAGTGCTCAGATTAGATTAGATTAGGGGTAGCCCTACGGGCCTCTTTCACCGCGACCTTCCGGGTCTATTGTGATCCCCAGTAATGTTAGAAGGCGCCCTCTAACTTTGTCCTCTTTATGAGGTTTAACGTCCTTGAGAGCGGCTCCTGTATGTAGCTCTGTGCTGTGGGATACTCTGTGCCCAAAATTAGAAACCTCCTTGCCAGCCCTTCGCAGTGGCATAGTACATGGGTTGGGGTTTCTTCCTTGCAGAATCTGCACACGGCATCTTCCGCTAGGCCTATGTTGTACATATGCCTATTTAGTCTACAGTGACCGGTCAACAGGCCTACTAACATTTTGACGGTTTTCCTGTCTCTATCTAGTAGGTCTCTAGTGAATTCACGTTTCTGTTCTTTTAGGAACTCCTTTGCCTGTCTTTGCCCAGGTGATCGTTGCCACCAATCCCTGGACCTATTGTGTATTCATTCGTTGATGGATTTTCTGATTTGTGATTTGGTGGTGCCGAAGGCTGAGCTTGTCTGGCCAAATCGTCTGCCGCCTCATTTCTCTTCACGCCCTCGTGGCTGGAAACCCAGGCCAAAATTAGTTTCCTTTGGGAACCCACCCCCGTTTAGGGCATTAACGCAGTATCAAACCAGTTTGGAGTCAACGCTTGCTGAACTAATCGCTTTAAGTGTTGCTTGGCTGTCCGAGAAGATGGCGACGCTATTTTCGAACTCGGTCCATCTTTCCACTTCTCTAATGCAATGGTGGATTGCTGCTACCTCAGCTTGAAAGACAGTTGTGTCCTTGCTGAAGCTTATCGAGAGAGCGTTCCTAGGCTTTTCTCCGTATATACTCTTCGCGCTTACGGAGTATATACAAGAATGATATGAAAACAAAGTAATTACGGACTTGTCAACCTAAGCGCTACCTATGACACCGCAAACCACCTCAAAATGCTGTCAAAAGTATACGACACAACAGGAGATTATCAATTGGTGAAAATTATAGAATCTCTGCAGCAAAATCTCCAATTTTACGTCACCCTTAAGGGAAAAAAGAGCCGCTGGCGAAACCAAAAAAGCGGCGCGTTAGCTCCGATTCTATTTAACATCTACACCAATACCCAACCGACACCAGAAGATACAAAACACTTTGTATACGCAGATCACTTGGCCATTGCGGCTCAAGGAAGATCCTTTGAAGAAGTTGAAACAAGGTTAGAGAACGCTTTAAACGTCATGTCTGTTTCCAAAACACAGATCAGTGCATTCCACCTTCACACACAACTAGCCAATCGAAAACTTGTCGCTTGGAATGGAAAAACCGTCGAGCACACAGATAAACCTGTATACCTTGAAGTTACACTTCATAGATCTTTAACTTACAAAAACCATTGCGAATAGTTGGCAAAAGGTGGCTGCGAGGAACAATATATTAAGAAAACTAAGCAACAGTAAATGGGGCGCTAAACCTGTAAAAAGTGAAGTCCTTAGAACGACGGCACGGCATTATGTTTCTCTACAGCCAAATTCGCATGCCCTGTCTGGTCAAGATGGCCGCATGTCAAAAAGGTCGATGTAAGCTTCAACGAAAGTTGCAGACGTACAGGGTACATGAAGGCTGCACCGCTACCCGAAATTTACCAAGCAGCTGACGTTCATAGTCTCAACTCACAGCGACAAGTTTAAGAAAACATTCGACAATCGTCACCTCCTTTTCGAGTAATACCAAGAGCCTCAAAGGCTAAAATCTAGACTTCGATTTCTCAACAGCCCCCGGGATGAACCACCGGCAAACTATACTCTGTCAGAACGCCTGCCGACTGGTGTCTCGTACAACTTCAAGACATGGAGAATTCTAAACCGTATTAGAACAAGTATTGCTCCGGTAAAAACCAATCTGATGAAATAAAACCTTGCGCAACCAACTGACGACAAGTGCGACTGTGGAGCGATACAAGATATGGAACACCGTCTAAAAGTTAATTGTCGCACATACTGTAATCTTGACTATTTATGGCAAAGCAAACCCGAAGCATTGGGCGTAGTCCAATACTGGGTCGAGAAATTGTAGAATATGCTGGACACGAAAACGAAAGAAGAATATCAGCTTTCTTATTTCAAAGAAAATAATATCGTAGTTTCTTCTCTCTCTTCTTCTACATTTTTGAAACGTAGGTAAGTATTACTTTTGAGGGCTTCTAACTAGCAGTCGCTATATGTAAGTGAAGTCGGTGCTTATAAAATAAGTCCTAGTATAGCCTTCTTTTGAAAAAGGTTATTCTATGCATTGTATGTATATATTCTGAGGATCTCTTTTGGTTATACAGTTAGCTTAATACAACGCTGTACATGTTTTAGATTAATTACAGCTAACTTTTTCTGAAAACCATAGCTACGTCAGTTATTACGTAAACATAATTTGTGTTACCTCTGTCAGTATTTGTTAGGAAGCCATGACTAAAATAATTAATCATCTGTCAGTTAGTTAGAGAGAAATGTCATTATTGTTAATTAGTGTATTTTTGTATTTTCCATTAAAATAGAATACATCTTTCCATTATAAGAATCTTGTGCCTTTATCAGTATCCAGCACAACATTTGGCGACGAGGATTACGGTTAAAATAAAGAAAGTAACTATAGTATGGAGATCATGCAGGAAGAACTGATTAAATTCATGGAGAAACAGCAGGAGCTCGCACGAGAACAGCAACAACAAATATTTGAGGCCAATCAGGTTTTTTTGAAATCACTCACAACACAGCTGACAGCCGCTGCGAACAAAAAGCCCTCAGACAACGTTGATGAATTTCGCATCGACACGTTAGCGAATAGCATCACAGAATTTCATCACAACGCATCAGAGGGAAGTATATTTGACTCATGGTACGCAAGGTATGAAAGCATTTTTACCGCTGACGCGAAAAATCTGTCAGATGAAGCAAAAGTTCGACTACTTCTACGAAAGCTGAGCATCCAAGCCCATGAACAGTATGTCAACATCATTTTACCGAAGGAACCCAAAGACATAAAATTCGGCGAAACTGTAAGCAAATTAAAACACATGTTTGGCAAACAAATTTCGTTATTTAATTCACGGTATCAATGCCTGAAACTGACGAAGTTACAATTGGAAGATTTTGTCTCCTATGCCGCTAAAGTAAATCGACATTGCGAAGAATTCAAGCTTAGTAAAAGCACACCAGACGAATTCAAATCATTGATTTTCGTTTGCGGTCTTCAGTCATCAGCTGACGCCGACATTCGCACCGCGCTTTTGTCTAAAATTGACAATAATCCAGACATAACTCTTGAAACTCTAACTTCAGAATGCCAGCGACTGATACACTTAAAAAGAGATACAGCATTGGTAGAAAATGGTAAATCATCAACGAATTTTTCTGTTCAAGCAGTGTCTAATTATCAATCAAAGAAACTCGATCAGAAAAAGACAACAGCAGTTCCAAAAACACCATGCTGGTTTTGTGGTGATATGCACTACTCAAACAAGTGCACTTTCAAGAATCACAAATGCAACACTTGCAACGTTGTTGGTCACAAAGAAGGCTATTGTCAAGCAGGGAAGCGAAAGAAACGAAACACAAAAAGCGAAGGAACCGGAAAAACAAACGTGAAAGCTATATCAAATGTTCATCAGGTAGGATTTCCACATACACGCAAGTACGTCATTGTTACCATCAATGGTACGTCTGTCAAACTGCAGCTCGACACAGCTTCAGATATAACAATTATATCAACAGAAACCTGGTCGAAAATAGGGAAGCCTGACCGCCAACCGACAAGTCATAAAGCACGCAACGCTTCAGGTAGAAAACTTCCAATTTCTGGTGAAATTCAATGTAATATGATTTTGTCAAAACAATCATGTTTCACATGCTATATCACACCAATTAAACACCTAAACATTTTTGGAATAGATTGGATAACAAAATTTGGATTATGGGACGTTCCCCCCAATTCATTTTGCAGACAAATTTCCACAACTAACCCTATTGAGGAAGCTCCAAACATTCAAGATTTGATCAGCAAATACGCAGACATTTTCAACGATGACAAGCCAGGAATTTGTACGAA
>SMLS01020930.1:0-19782 GCA_004785975.1 Popillia japonica | reverse complement strand
TGCCTTCAGATTTAGGCGATCCGCTAGCCTAGAATTCCGATTTTTTTGGCAAATTCTGGTGGCTTCTTTGCAACCAAGCTCTTCAATCTAAATCTTCTAATTTTTTTCCGCGAAATTCGCAAAAACATTTGATTGTAGCCCCTCGCTCCTTCAGTTTTCTAGTTGAAATTTCAGGATAGGTAGTCACTTTTCGTTTTTTAGGTTAACTTGCCTTCGCTATCAAAATTGTCGCACTGATTGTTGGTCTAAAGGTGTTGAAGGAACAATTTTAGATTGCTAACAGGCATCTTAACTGTTTCTTGGGCATTGAATAAACACATTCAACCTATGGAGCTAGTGGAAGTACAGAAGAAACTTTGGCAGCCCTTGGATAGCATCTCATGGAGAAGCGAAAACCACAGAACTACTTAGGGGTTGGTAGGGTAGAAACCAATTGGATTTAGACCAAATCCAGGGGTCTTTGGGATAAATTCCTGGTGAGGATTCAGTCCCAATCAGAAGAAAAATTGTATACTGAAGCATAATCACAAAAAATATGAAGAATTGAATTTTAGCCGAGCTGATAATAAAATCGGTAAAAGAATAAGTCAAGAAACTGGTTAGAGATTGGTGGATGTCCCTAAAAAATCAACATTAAAATTATACGCAAAAATAACAAGCGCATACGAAAAGATTTCGATGATGCTGATAATATCATTCCACGTCAAATCCACAATCAAATTTTTATTCTCTTTCGTCTCACCGCATCGAAACGTCAAGCGTATACCCTATATGCATGTCCGGCAGAAATGCTTTTCTCCGGCGAACATTTATCCAGTCAAATCGTCCTAATTTATTTATACGTTAAAAATAATTATGAGCGTTGCAGCTATATACCTGTTCGCTTATGTGTTATAATTTATAATATCGGCTAGTTTCATTTATTTTCGAATTAAATATGTCCCGTCTGAAGCCGAAATAAGTATAAATTAGAATTAATGACTTTTGTTTCGTCGTATGAATTGCGACTGATTTCTGATTTCGTTTAATTTGTTCGTGGAAGCCTATAGAACGAATTACTGGCACGTTTGTTTTTTCCTTTTCATTTTAAAAATTATCAGATTTAAATTATGATTAATTAAAACGGAAGCTACTAATTAAGAACATGCAGCATTTTAGAAGCACTTTTTCAAAAATCAAAAACATCTTCGGTAATTTTCGTTTATATTTATTTTCCGTTTTTTTTTTGAAGAGTTATTTGTCGCTTGAATGACTCACCGCGTCAGGTATAGGCGGTTCACCAGACTAACCAATCATGACATCTAAATTAGGATTTAATCAGCCTATATCACAGGGACGGTGTTACATGCTATTACAACTACTAGTTCGTTTTAATCACAATTTATAATTTACTTGATTATGTTTTCTCATTACCGAAGGACAGCTTTCCTTCCATTCCAGCTACTTTATTGTTTTCGGATTTTTTCCCTCCCGAATTTTTTTATTTTCGTAGGGCCCCGCATCGGTCGTACAAATTGGAGAAATTCAAGCTGGCTATTTAAGAAGTGGATATACCTAAGTGAATGTTACCAATATCACAATATTTAAAAGGAGAATGCAAGTCATTTTAATAAATTTACTACTTCGTGTATCATATAATGAAGGGTATATCATTAATAATTTCAATTCGAGCTTACCTTCTATTAAGAGGGAAAAAATTTAGAAGAATGTAGGAGGTAGTACTTAAAATATATATATTTATAATCGAATTAAAGATGTAATTCAATTTTATTCTTTCATCGTATTGTCGTTACTTCTCCAATTAACATGGTTCGATGTATTAATCGAGTTAGCAGTAGGAAATGAAGATGTTAAGTCGGTATCCGGACGAATTCGATCTATTCTTAAACTTGTACTTAGATACACTTTCACCCGGATAAATGCGAACATCCCAGTTAATTGGTCAAAATTGAATGACTGTCGGTGTATATCTAACGTTGTACTTAATTTAAATTAGCGTGTTAGAAAAATCGTGCGAACTAGGGATAGGTTAGTTCATCGTGGCCTAATGTCAGTGCCATACGTATTAGTGCATAGCACCTTACTCTCCAGGCAACAGACAATAAACAAGTCAACACTAATAATGTTCCCGTGTCAGATCGATCTAAATACACCTGTAAATTCCGTGTAAACCTGTATGTGTACCTTCAGAACCGATTTATATATATATATATATATAATCTATCAAAGGTATCGTTAAAATATACTCAACTAATCTCTAAGCTCACTATAAAATATTCTAATGGAAATGGAACAGAGTTGCAGCTCTAACTGGAGCTCTAATGTAAATTTAATAAATGTATTAAAAGCTTATGTACGTCCTTGTTGCAGATGTTTGCTATTTAAAATTAAATAGTAAATCGGGGATTTTGGTTACGTTTATTTTGTTGCAGTGTAATTTTCCACTAAATGCAAATAATAAATTAAATTTTCTAATGAACTAACTTTCTAAATATATCCGAGGAAACCTAAAGACCTCTAAGCCTGCCCTCGAGTTTTTCAAAGATCTTGGAACCAAACTGCAAAAAATAGGTTTTGGTCGCAGGAAGGCCATTAACAGCAATCTTCTTCTTGGATTTTGAAAAAGGTCCTGGCACTCACACTACAAGGGGGTGGTAAGTATATGGAGAGGTGGGCATAGAACTGGGAACTGACCATAAAGCCATAAAAGAATATTGTTGTCCGATTTACTAAACTCAAAAGACCGCCAGGATAGCAGCAGGATAGGAAGCAGTCCAGGAACAATTCGATAGCAGAAAGGACATTCAGGGCAACCTTACTCTTGGATTTTGAAAAATTCCTAGCAGTCACACGACCAGGGGATGGTGAGTATATGGAGAAGCGAGCTCAGAAAAAACTTAAACGATCGTAGGGGTATACAGTGATGCTTCACTAATTGAAGTTACTCCCAAATTGAAGACGTCGGCTTCTTCAGCCCCTCCGCATTACGGAAGCAATCCAGGAACAATTCGATAGCAGAAAGGACATTAACAGCAATCTTATTCCTGGATTTTGAAAAATTCCTAGCAGTCACACGACCAGGGGCTGGCGAGCATATGGAGAAGTGAGCAAGATGAGGGTGGCTGGTAACCTTTCCCTGGAGAGGACTAGTAGGTCTGCTGTAAATTTGGGCGTGTATTCTATAATGAATTTCTTGGCCTGACTCTGTTCTGAGGAGTCCTGGTGTCCAACCTAGGGTTACCTCGCAGTGCTCTCCTAGCTGGAAGACACAGTGATGCTTAATGAGAATGAATTGAATGGAGAGCGTGAAGTAATGTATTTAGTATCTCTATTGGAATAATTGCTGCGTCCGTGGCAGATATGTCTCGCTTGCCGCATACAAGGCTGGCAATCTATGCAGACGATACGGCTCTTTACACCACTTCGAACAATGACGCTCTGATCTGGGGCAGATTGCCAACATCGGTGGATGCGATTGATGAGTGGTCCCATAAATAAATCCCACTAAATACGAAGCCATCCAATCATCGAAAAAACGAAATGCCCCGCCGACCACTATCTCAGTCAGGGGTGGAGCACCTTCCATGGAGCTCTCAGGTCCGGTATCTGGGGATTATACTCGATACCGGACTTTTCGAGTAATATCCCCAAATTTCTCCGAGCGAGCGCTGTATCATGTCCACTCCTTTGTCGCAAAAGCTCTTTGAGCCTGAAAATCAAAATATTCTTACTTATAGTGCCCTAACTTGGTCCAGCGCCAACAGGGTCCTTTCAGATCCATAGAGATCTGGAAGTTCCAATTTTTAGTGAATACGCCACAGCACTGGCCAAAAAACCCCTAGAAAGGGCTTCTCGGTCGGAGAACTTGCTTGTAGCTATAGGTTTTGGCTGCAGGGAGGCCATTAACAGCAATCTTCTTCGATTTTGAAAAAGGTCCTGGCACTCACACTGCAAGGGGGTGGTAAGCATATGGAAACGTGGACATAGAACTGGGAACCATAAAATAAAGCCATAAAAGAATATTGTTGTCCGATTTACAAAACTCAAAAGACCGCCAGGATAGGAAGCAGTCCACGAACAATTTGATAGCAGAAAGGACATTAACAGCAATCTTATTCCTAAATATTTTAAAAATTCTTAGCAGTCACACGACCAGGGGCTGGTGAGCATGTGGAGAAGCGAGATCAGGACTGTGGACTGAGGATAAATCCACACAAGAGTGTTTCTGTCCGGTTAATAAAACTCAAAAGACCGCCAGGATATACGGTAATGCTTGACGAATTGAAGTTACTCCCAAATTGAGGAGTTCGGCTTGTTCAGCCCCTGCGAATACCGGAAGCAGTCCAGGAACAATTTGATAGCAGAAAGGACATTAACAGCAATCTTATTCCTTGATTTTTGAAAAATTCTTAGCAGTCACACGACCAGGGGCTGGTGAGCATATGAAGAAGCGAGAATTGGACTCGGGCAAACCCCCGCCTCGAGTTACGATCAGGAGGATTCTGAGAGACGCTTAACCACCCTTAGCTAGAAAAGCCCACATTGTGGAGACACGGGCCCACCACACTTCGAGCGGCTAGGACCGCTTAACTAGAGGACAAAGAGGTTTAAGGGCCAAATGACCCAACCTTAGGGATGTAGGGCATTAAAACTTTTGGTCTATGCAGTAAGTAAAGGGTTGGGAGGGTCTTACATCGGTCGACACATTTTCTTTTTGCGATTCTATAAAATTGTTTTTATAGAATACGAATAACGCGCCTCACAATTTGACGTATTAATTTATATTGTCTTAATGTTATTGAACTTGTAACTAATCTTAAGGCGGAGCTAGTTAGTTTGAATAGGAAATTCAAATGTCTTTTCTAAATATGTAGAAAACTAATTCGAACGGCGTTGTTCTCGGCATTCGTACGTATTTAAATATTTAAATTCTCTACAGTATGTGGCATGTACGCGCTATACAACGTCTATAAAGCGAAACAGCTTTCATAATAAAGCCAATCAAAAATCTGTCATAGTACGCCACAATGTGTGCGTACAAAATGGTTTAATAACGCTATATTATATTGTTTGTATTCGAATGTGTATAAAAAAATCGCACGTCATTTCGGCCAATAAGGAAACGTTTTGTGTATGGTCCTAATAAAACGTTCGGCGCACCGTTGTTACGTTCGAACTAAATATAAAACTGTGGTAGCCCATACAATCCACAGTACACATATCCGAAATAAATTGAAATATCAAATTAGGCAACAACGTTTCTTGCTTGTAACACAATTATGCAATTGAAATGACTATGTTTTATTTTAATAACGACTTCGAACATTGTCAGTTGTAATATAAGTTGTGAGTGAATTAATAAGATAAATTTATTTCAATATATTTTATTAATCAATTACTTTTTAAGTCTATCCACCTTTTGAAAGCGATGAAAACATTAATGGATTTTTAAACGAGAAATTGTGCGTGAACACGAATTTATTGTATATTAGCATATTGTGAATGTTACAACGATGAAAAATTATTCGATTCCAAACGGAGAAGGACGGCACGACCTGTTCGCTGTTGATTTTAATGAAATATTATTGGGACCTACGTACACCTTTGTGATGTTTGGTACGAGGAAGCTTCAATCTTCTCCCGCAGAATATTGGCCGTTCTTTTGGGGGTTACAACAAGGTATTTCCCTAAAGGGGATTTTATGAACAAACACCTAGATCTCCTTAATAATTTAAAATTAATGATAGAATTTTTTTAGGAAATAAAAATTCTGAAAATGTAGTTACAGTACCTACTCAGAAAAAAAAGGCGGAAGATATTTATTGAAAGCTGTGTAATCTCATCCTTTTTTTAAGGGAGATACGCAGGGGATAGCCATGACGTATTTTGCCCCGAAGAAATATAGATTGACGTTCATGATTTAAAGTTGTAAGCTTTCGTCGATTCTAGATATGCTTTAGGGCTAATTTGGCATAAACCATACAGAAAAGCTGTACACACCATAAAACCAGTATATATATATACATATACTGATCTGTCGGATGATTGTGTGGCGCAGTAGACAACCATGATAGTGTGTTTTATTGGAGAGAATACGAATTCATGAAGATTGCAATATTCCTCCACCACCGTCGAGAGGTGTAGAATAAGTTCTTCTCGTCTCTATACAATTGCATTTTACCTGTAGGGCCGAATATCACCTGCCTTTATAACCGAATACGAGTACTGGCCAAGCCCGGAGTGGTACGTTTAAAAAATAAGCGGTAGAAACGCATCTACGCTACGCTACGGAGTCGAGCTTGGCTGTTGGTTGCGCTTGCCAGCTTTGGTTTAGCTAGCGCACACCGCAGAATTCACAACTTCAAAACAGATCGCGTCCAACTCTAAGCGAAACTGGATGCTCGGTACCCGCTATACGTTTACGGACATTATTACGCGTTGTATTACGGAAATGTCAACAAATAAGATTTTTTTTGTAACAGTTTACGCGATCTAAATTTATTTATTTATTTAAATTTAAATAAAATAAATTTATGACTCGATCACTTTAGAAAGTTTCCTAATTCTTCATTCCAATATAAAATAAACTTTTTTAAAACTTTAAAATGACGAAAAAATCGGCGCTAACTCGTATCATCACGACGATGATCGAATAGAAGAAAACTGTGCGTCCATTCCGCGCTAATTAACAAGTGATTAGTGCGTTTAAACCCTGAAATTAATCGCAAAGAAATATGGCTGTAGTTAAAAAGTGCGGTGTTACATTTCCCGGGTTTAAAGCCTCGTGCTTAACAGTGGTCTTCCTGATATGTCTGGAAACTGTGCTCCTGTGCAAAGAATCAAACTGTTCGAAATCGTTTCACGTCCATTGGAACACTAGTAATAGCATGTAAGTGGACCCACACTATCGGATTAGATTTAGAAATTAAAATGAAAAAAGTTTCTAACCAAAACTTGACGCGGTACGTAATTATTTTGACGTTTCAAAGACGCATAGCTTCCTTTTTGTGTATAGCCTACCCGAGAAGACTTTTACATGATGTCGGAACATTCGTTTGGTATCCAGCTTACACCTTTACAAACTCGAAACCCCATCGTCTGTCGCTAGGTAAAAAAGGGGAAAAAAACATCAAAAACTGCTTCTAGAATGAATTCTTTAAACGCCTGTCCATCTGTGAATGTCTCCTTTTTATAAAACCATTTATTTCATTCGCCGTTTTAACGGCGGCTAGCCTGCGCTTTCATTATTCAAGTTTTAAGGCGAAGATGTGTAAAACCCCGCGATATGCTCGTAACCTACACCTAAATAGTTTCCGACGGCTAAAATAACACGACTCGTTACGTCGGTATTAACGTTGAAACGTCGTTAAAATTGTGTGGAATCGTATTTAAAAAATTATTTTAATCGATTTATAAATCTGTTGCTCGAAATATTTAATTAAGCTGCATTAACGCGTGCAATTGTAAGGTTAAATTCGTGGTTGTCCGGTTGATGTCATCCTCCCGACATGCGACACTAAAACAGGCTTGATTAATATAATCAAGCGAATTGATTTTGTTAAACTCCCTTAATGATCTATTCATTAAAATCATTGTTTTAGATTAGATGGCGCAGTTGAAACGGAGGAAAAAATAATAAAACTAATAAGCCGTGCAGTATTGTACCTACATAGACGGTTATTGAGAAAGTCAATATCACGAAGCAACTTTTAACCCATATATCAGAAAACATGACTTGTTACAGCAAACAATTCTCTCTTACTTTACTTAGTTGGGCAACAGCGCACAACGCGGTTCTTTTTTTATTCTCCCCGTTTCAAAATCGAATTCCTCAAGCTACGAATAAAGCTAAATAAAAGGTTAATAATATCCGATTGGCCGGAGAATGCCCCCTAGGACACTTCGAAACTATAATTTTTGTAGCACCCTGTATAGTGTGCACACGATGTTATTAAATTTTTAACAACTCTATATCCGCACCGATCGCCGAGAAATGTAAATTGTTTAAACTCTTGCGGGGAATTATTATTGTTTCTTTCGTGTGGGCAAGATGGTGTGATTTTGCGACGTATTTAATGCGTTTCAACCGAGATGCCCGTTGGAAAAAAATAAGTTCGGCTGTAAAGATCAAAGCGGGCTTAAGTAGTAATGTTTTTTTTTATAGTTCTAAAGTGTACACATTCGTTGGTTTCTCCGAGATCTAATGCCGGTGTGAAATGTGTGTGGAAACATTTTAGCATACTTTCGCACGTATCATATTCCATTAACAGCTAAATAAAACTGTACTAACACGAGAAAATGGGATTATATAAAATGTATATGCATACATACAATGCTGTTTAAAATAATATACCGCGGGAAGGTGTTAATATAATTAAATTAACAGCGAGTTGGTAAAATATAGAAGGAATGTTTCACTTAACTAATACCAACGTAGTTTGATTAGAGGCGATATAAAATTTATATATTAAAAGATGTATTTAAAAAAAAAAAGATTCGAACTATGTATAATACAAGTATGGCAAGAAAACAGGCCCATTTTTGTGCTAACTACCTGCCCTTTTTAACGTTTTAAACTTATTTGTGTGTCCCTTTGTCAAGTATTCCGGTATGTAAGAACTAACCGCAATGGTTTTCGTCCTTTCGTAACAGATGTGCTTGTTTACGGTATGCCCCCAAAAAGAACAGCAATTCTACGAAACGACATATTTCCAATTTTAATTTCTCCTCCTGATTACGTTTAGTTATCACCGATTCCTTACGCACGAATTTAATCCTCCCTTCTACATCCTGATTTATTAAATTCTAATAGCGTATCGTGTAAGATTTCTTTAAATTAAATTTTTCATCTCCGATATAGAATGCTTAATATTAATATGGAATTGGCAATTTGGGATTTTATGTCATCTTGAGCGTATTGATTTCGCCCCGTTTTAATGTCAAAATTCTCATTTATTGTTCCTTTTCCACCGCCACCCCCCCAAATAATCTCGCGAGATCGGTCGGGCGTCGAATTGATTGATTTAGTGGGTGATCACTGTCTGAAATGGGGTTTAATTTTTTGATTTTTCTTGAACAAATTTAACATGGATAGAAATTATAATGTAATCTAGAATGCTATGCTTCAACGGCCATTTTCTAACCTTGCATATTTACAATTGCTGTTGTGTGTGTATCGCTTTCGTAATCCACCTTCTACAGCACGATTGAATAATTTACATATTACTTGGTGTTAATTATACACATTTTTGCATTTTAAACGGCATTCGCTCTACTGCCGTACAACGATGATCTAGACCACAAGCTATTTTGTATCGGAACAAATTATGATCGACACGTAATCCCCGGTTGTTTGAGTAACACACAAATAATATTGAATAACATGATTATTACAGCCGAGTTTTGAAATTAAACACTGAAGTATTATGTTTCAAAAGTATGCTATTAGCAATTGAAATCAATAGTGAAAAATTTACGGCACTCAGCTTCTTTATTCATTTAAATATATCTATCTGACAGCGATATTTATTCCAGTATTAAAAGAGCTCGTAGTAACATGAGATTCTTATTTTTCGGGATTGAATTGATTTATACGTTTAATAATATGCAATAAGTTAAAACAAACATCAAAGACATCCTTCTTTTATGCTAGATAACTCAATGATTCAATATTCTAAAAGGATTCTATTCTAGGGCTGGCCAGATTTTTTAAAACCCGCTGTAATATATTTTATATATTTTTTTACCTCAGTAATGTAACTATACTCGAGATTTTTGTAAGACGTATCTTGAATTTATGAACATTGCCTTTGAAAGGTGCAGATATTTTATGTTCACCTTCGCCTTAGACATTCTCATTTGCACATGCGTTGTGATATATGATTTAAACGACATTTATTTACGTGCACCTCTTTCGGTTACTCGCGCACGTCCGTGTAAATTATCATTGTAAAAAGAACGAAAGCCGTGCTTTCAAAATCCATTTGATTAATAGGATATTAATGATGCTTTTAGAATATTCTGTAATATCCAATAAAATTTTATAGTCTCAGTCTCTCGAGCGCAGCTAAGGTTATTGCAATTTTACTCGTTCCATAAATCAATTATGTTTGTTTAAACATTTTCATTTAATATTTAATGCGGGGAGCACATGTCTCTGCCGACCACCGAAACGATCTATTTTTCCCCACCTACATAGACAACAATAGGATATGAGGAGAAATGATTTTAAAACGTTGATTTATAAGAGGAAGACCCCGCCTAGTTCTACCTCAACGTAAATAAATACTCTCCGTAAAAACTCTATAACAATCTATAATACAAGGGGTGTTATTAATTCGTCGGAATAAATTCGTCATCCTACACTCCCCCTTGGGTTTCGCTTTAAAATTAACGGAATTTATCTTATTAGAAATTCGAGTGCACCGTTTCTTGGCTATTAAAGGTAAAAACACGACATAAACCACTTTAGGGTAATGATTTTTTTAATTACATTTTATTTTTAATTAAATTGAGGTCGTCCTCAACGCAAATTCCGTTTCTTTTGCGAAGTCTCAGCCTCGGAGCCGATCAAGTATTCACCCCCTTTTCGCGAGCTTTAATTGACACTGATTTTAATGTCAGTTTAAATTACCTAATGCTTCCGGTATTAATGTAAATTAATAACGGCGGGATTGTCGGATGATTTTGTGTGGCGCTTTCGATTGGGAACCTCGATACGCAACAGTACCAAATTTGGAATTAGTACAGACGGATTCGACAAAATAACCGGGTACAATCGAGCTATTATATGAAAAATTATAGATTGATATTTTAAAGGGGGATCAGGCTCTTTTATCCATAACATAATGATAAAAAATATACCCTAGCCAGCGCATAACTTTACAAAAGAAACGTTCTAACAAAGGAGATTTCCTCCTTCTAGACTGCAAATTAAGTCAATAAAATTATATACTAAAATGGGAACGTGATCGAATATGTTCTTATTAAGCGCATACGGCATAAAGTTATTTCTACAATCTTAGGACACGGGTATTTGCATATATACCTAAAAACCTTATATGCATATATGAATTGGAAATTTTATTTAATACGTAATTATAGAATTTTATTCCTGTGTGTGTTCGTGTTCTAGTATTGCGTGTCGTTTCATCCTTTTGAAATCGAAAATGGCATCCTGGCTGATGAAATTAAGTTAAATAACAATAAACGGTGTGTATTTTAATAATAGCTCAGGTACTGGGGATTGGTCAGAACTTCTCCTCGGAATATACATATATGTATATGCATATTTCATAGACATGTCAGGGGGCCATAACAATTTAATAAGTATTCTGCTTTGATACGATGCGTCCATTAAATTTCAATGTTCTTATGATGAGATTTACTATTTTTTTACAATAATATTTAAATCCTCTTACGGATTTTACTCGTATTACTCACTTGGAAGTAAATCTAGTATCCCTTTTATTCAGGGCTTTTTACCTGCAGTGCAGGATTTGCAGAGTATTTGTCTTAATCTCCCTTTCAGAGCAGCATGTTAAAAATTGCATTCGCAAACCCAGAAAGTCACATCTCCCTTCCGCATGGACAACGCACGGATTAAATTTTAATGCTTTAATAATGTAATATGGAATAATTGGTTAGAGACTTTTTCCATTTCCAAATACGAACTGCTCATCTGTCTGTATATATAATAACTGAGTACAACAGATAGCTTTCATTAAATCAAAACGAGAACCTTTACAATCAACCCCCAATGTGCTCACTGACCATATCGACATGTTTGATGTCCGGCTTGACCTTTGCACGCCTAGGAAAAAGTCAATTTGGCAATAAAAACAAGTTCCGAATACTGTAAACTCTTGTCATTTATAGGAGAAAATATCAAACAACGCTGGCGAGTTTATACATTTTAATTGCTTAGTAACCGAGACAGAATTGACGTTGAATATTGTCTCTTAATATAGAATGCGAATGCTATTTTTTCCTATCGTTTAATCGACCTAAATATTGTTTTAATACAATTTCGTAATTTATTCGATTACCACACATATCTTCGATATGAATACCGACTATTGTTTTTGCGATTATATGCGCTGCCTGTCAAGGAAATAAATTGATATTCTTATTAATTCGTATTGCGAATTATCGGATTTCTTTCATGCGATAAGTACGATTAAGTCGTGATCCTAATTAATAATTGATAAAATAAATTAAATTAAATTTCTTTAAAACTCAAGAGCTTAGGAGGACAACTTTTTCAACGCGTTTGGCTGTAGAGGCTGTACCTAGCAGAAATTATTGGTTTTACAAACGAGCTAAGGATTCTATTTTTATTCTACTTTTCTGCATCAAGCTTTTGTTTGCCAAAAAAAAAACAAGCATTCTACACAAAATTAGACCTGCAGCAATAAAAGATTGGTATATATAAGCCACACCCCCTCCACCAGCTTGGGAGGAGTCCTCAAACAATTTTTTCAACGCGTTTGGTGACGAGATAGAACGGAAGATGGCCCTAGTGGTGGAAACACATACATGACCGGCTCATTCTTCATTTTGATGATGGTTTAGAAGAAAATGGCATAGGTTTATGAAATATCAAATTGAAAAGTGTTCTTAATCCAAACGAAATTCAAATTACACTCGGTTTTCCAAACAGCACAGGGTATACCAGCTAATTGTCGATCTAATTGGCACACCTAGCAGAAATGATTGATTTTGCAAAGTTAGCCCACTATGTAATTATAGAAAGAAGCAATAAGTTGAAAATCCTAAGCATCAATGAGGTAATGGTTCTTTCCGAGGAATATTGAATCTAAAATCGTATCTGCAAGAAATACTGAAGCAAAGAGATGAGGAAGCTTCGTAGAGGAGCTTAGGATTCTTCACTGGATGGCACCTGGCAAGATGGCTAACAGAAGCAGGATAGATTACCTGGTACCATCTCCAAAAATCACAACTCTTTTAAGAAGAAAATCTTACTGCGCTGTTTCACATTCTATTTTTATTCTACTTTTCTACACCAAGCTTTTGTTTGCCAAAAAAAACAAGCATTCTACACAAAACTAGACCTGGAGCAATAAAAGATTGGTATATATAAGCCACACCCCCTCCACCAGCTTGGGAGGAGACCTCAAACAATTTTTTCAACGCGTTTGGTGACGAGATAGAACGGAGGATGGCCCTAGTGGTGGAAAAACATGCATGACCAGCTCATTCTTCATTTTGATGATGGTTTAGATGGAAATGGCACAGGTTTATGAAATCAAAATAAAAATTGTCGATCTAACTGTCAAACATAGCAGAAATGATCGATTTTACAAAGTCAGGCAACTGAAATTTTAAGCATCGGCCAAGGAAGATTGAATCTGAATTGGAAGCTCAGCCCAATCCTTCATTGGACGGCACCTAGCACCGAATATCTCCAAAAGAGTTCTATTTTTGTTCTTCTTTTATACATCAAAATTTAGTTTGCCACGAAAAAAAATTCTGCCAGCATATTTAGCAAAATTTTACAAGCCAGCACTCAAAAGAAGATCTACAAACCGAGGAATAAGATGTGTGTTAAATCGTCCTCGTTACCGACAATGAGATGAACTGTATAATCGCAAACGATATAGAATTTTATTAAGACGTAAGAGGGAAAAAACAAAGGAATAAACTTAATGAATACATGTTGGGCGAACTTTTTCCTCCTTTTAGCGATGTTAGTTTTATTAGGATACGATCTAATTCGATCGTATTCTTCGGTAAGATGAGCTTATTTGTGATTAAATAAAGATCTTATCACTACAGTTATTTAGAATGGAACGTTATTAAAATCGGATATTGATCTGAAATCTAACTAAATTAAAACCAGTTGTGAGTGCATAAAAGAAAAATTTAAAAGCACTAAATTGTAAGATTTAAACGTGTATTGACCGGAATTGTGTACAAGTATGAGTAAAGACGAAGCGATACAAAGAAAGGCTAGCTCGAACGTGGTACTTAACATAACACTGCAACAAATCTAACACCTACGTCTCACCTATGTACATATGTAAGTCTAGATTAAGCCCGACGTTACTCCCTGTTCTTTCTTACACCGTTGTTATCATCGGTAATAAGGTTTAATTTCACTTGGGCTGACATTTGTTTAAATACGTGTGATACAAGAGTGTCCACGTTATTTCATAGAATCGAGATCAACTACTTACAAATGCGACTGCCAGCCGTACAGCTCCTAAGAACTGTGTAAAGACTCTCTGTAGGGAGTCATATGGCTTGATTCTTAGAAACATGAAAGCAAATAATATTAAAGCTGGTTGTGGGAAAAGTTATAAGGTATGGAAATTATTGTTTACTTTTAACATACTTAGAAATAGCTTCGTGACATACGTCATTTGTAACTTGAACTTAAAGAAAAAAAGGCAAATCATACATGTATGTATGTATACATATGCAGATGAACCCGCTGATGTAAAACATAAAAAGGGGGAGCTCGCTATATCCATCCAATTTTTAATTTTCAAGGAAAGCCTTAACCGATTTAAATTTAAAACGCAGGTATAATTCCAAACAAATGTCGTCGGTATTTCAAGCCTCGCCTTATCAAGTATATCGCTGTTAATAACATCAAATCTCTTATCTGAAGGGAAAATCTCCCAAACACACACTGAAACCACGCCAACAGGTATCCTCGGCTCGTTTTTATTTTTTTATTTTAGAGTAATTTCCTCCGCAAAAAATAACCCTTTCCTCTTACATGGAAATATCGCTTTAAAAAAAAATAAATTCATCAATAAAGTAATTAAAAAAAGGGGCTCTGGCGGAAAACCTTACCTGACATGAAAATATCACTATAAAGAAACATGTTTTTAAAACGGGGGTGCTAAAATACGTCCCTCGTAAAATTAAAACGGCCCGGCAAGATTTTTTTTATTGGGGAAATGCTAAATTCTTTTTAAAATGCCATTCCTCTGCCTGTTAACGAAGTATGAATCATTTATTACCATGCTTACAGCATGTAGAGAGGTATTTTTAATACTATTCTTCCGTATTTTGCTAATCGATTAGGGGTTGTAAACATTTTAAGTAGTGTTACGCGAGGGACCTACAATGGAGACGATTAGAAAAGGAGGAGGATGAGGGAAAAAAACAATTTTATAATCCCACGAAATGTAATTTGTGTTGTTACTTGATTTTACCTTAATGTTTTCCGGGAAAATTCACGAAACACAAACAGGTGATGAAAAATCTATCGCCTACAGATATATCCCCATACTGTTTGAAATTCTTGCCACGTAAATTGTCTTTGTTCTAAAATATCTTGACACCAATCTTTTGCAACAGTTTCAACCATAAAAGGCAGGTCACGGATTAATTCGAAACCTTTATTATTATCAATGAATTATTAACGTGCTGGTTTGATTTTCTCTCTATACCAGCTGGGTACGATATCGAAAGTTATCATTACAGACGTCATTGTACAGTTATTTCTAATTTTATTACCTATAAAACTAAAAATGTTCTAACACAACTAGCGGTAAACACTTTGGTTAAACCTTATAATTACGATGTTGTGTGCAATTTTTGCATTACTCGTCGAAATACGAGAGCTTTTAAGTTAATTTAAAATACCTCGGAATACAGGTGCGTCCAAAAGTATGTGCTCTTCTCCAATATACATTAATTGAAGGAATTATTGAAGGACGTCCAACAAGTGGCCCTTCAGAATCGCCCAATTATGCTTCTGAAAGGAATCGCCGTTTTGGTTTTATATCAAAGCACTACCATCTGCTTCCTTTCCATGGTGTTAAGTCATTAGGAGAATTAAAAAATTCCCCCAACCAAATTTCCCCTTTCCACTTATCTCTCCTGTCTTCTTCGTATAGGAACCTTTTTGTTTTGTCTGATTGGGCAATTCGCCTAAAATTTGCTTGCGCCTGGGCTTTGGCTTTCAACCCCCAAGGAGAGAATCTGTCTGATTTGGTCATTCAGTTCAATATTCTTCTGCTTCCTTCACGAAGACCAAAACAGTTTGACATTAACCGTTTAAAAAGTGCTCGTGCCTGTTCTGCTGCTTTTCCAACCCCCGATCTCTCAAAGTTCCTGAACTTTTTTGAACGTTTAAATGTGGATGTCGTTGTGTGCTTGGGCTTTTTTAGGTGACCAAAAATATTTGCAAATGAAGAAAGCAGCAAAAGCAAGCTAGTGTGACCAATTTTCAGAAAATTAGAAACTAAACTATTTAATCAAAGCAGGGGGTAGGAGGTGGTGAACCAACTACCAAGGAAACTATGTAAGACAATTCCGTCAAGTGGGCAGGTGGTGGCTAGCGTTTTGAAGAAATCAAGAAGAGTACGAATTCGAACTTCGTTCTATTTTTGAGCCTCAAAACTGGTTGGTTGGAAAGGAATTCTCTTCAAATAACGAAAAGATTTCGAAAATTGTTGGTCTAGGCGATTATGTCCACAAATAATTCGGATTTTATCAACAAATTGGACTTGTGTCTCCAATTATGGATGGCATCGTTTTTGTCTTTAAAATCCAGTCAGACTACTTCAGAAAGCAACCCATCTTGTGCTGACGACCTACTACTTTTAATTCTGGCTGTTCAAGCAGCTTTTGAAGCAAGAATTCTTTCACTTCAATTCATTCAAGTAGCTGCTAAACTATACTGTGTCAATATTAGACGATATTATTATCATTACAGATCTAAACCTCCGTTAAATTAAAATATAATTAAGAAAAGTGATTGAGTGTGGTAGGGAATCCTTAAAAGAATATAACGTGTAATAAACATTACCAACTCTGTCTGTTCAGATTATAAAAGTTGTTATCTGCTTGATATACGGTTTTGGGTCAAACCCTAAATGTTGCCATCAAGTTCTAGTGGCATCAACAGTGTATCCCACTTTATTTCAATACCCGCGGTATATATGTATAGGCGACGTACGTATGTGGGTTGGTATAATCAAAATGTTGCAAATAACCTGTCCATTTTACTATCTATAACTGTGGAAAAAAAATAAATAAGCAACTGAAAATTTCCATTAAGAAATAGAGATTTTATATCTGCGTTTAAGATTACAGTATGGGCTGTATTTTTATCTTTCCACAAACAAATTACGATTTAATCGAAAAATGTGTCGATACAAATAGGTTTATTGAATACCGTTTTCAAGATGTAACGCGAATAAAAATAGAACCGATTCGATAAAATCGTTTGAAATATTTAAAACAACTGCTTGGAGAGGTTTTCAACGAAACAGACGTGCATAAACATTTTAAAATTTAAAAAAGCGACAATTTCCTTTATAATCTATTTAATCACCGCTATATTTCCTATTTACTCGAACAACCTATAGCTTGATTGTTGAATGTTTACCTTACCTCAGGTCTTCTTTGTAATGGGAAAAAGCGAAGCGCTGTTGACACAAGTTATATACTTTAAATTTTTGACTTTTTAGCTTGCTTGAGTGTACGCTTAGTCACAATATTATCCTTTCTCGAAAAAAAGGAAGGATAAAAAACAGGAGGAACTACAAATACCCCGAATTCATTCACGAAATGGTTAATTTTAGAACCTGAGCGATTATAGCGTGTTTTTTCTTTGCTAAAAATATCAAAGCGGACTTCTCTGATCTTCAGCATTGAGTTAGTGAAATAGTTATGTAATTAAATGTATCTGGATTTTATTTTTAAACTTCAATCAGATGGAATCGGATGGAGTGGAGTAACAGTTCGATTCGATTATTTTTTTGTTCTTTATTTAATAAAATTTAGGCGAAATAGGCGACCTGTTCCTCCTGGTTCCACTTCAAATTTGGCAAGTTTAGAAGATTACAAACTTTAAATGAAATAAAAAGAAACAATGCGTAATAATAACTCCAACATCGTTTCGAGATAGAAAAAGCGCCATTCAAAGGATAAACTTTATACGACGAAATTACACGTTTACCAGTTTTATATCACCCATCGTTTTAATACCTCCCTTTAAGCTATGAACGTACTTATTTAAAAATTATAGCTTTACTTGTCCCAGACAGAAAAGTTATATCCGTAAAGCTGAATGCCATAAATTCTAATGGAAATTGACAAAATGAAAATACCCACTGCCAGTTAAGAGAACATTAGTTTAGCCTTGCTTGCTGTAATCTGTTTTCAAAGGAGATACCTTCGATAGAACCGCTCACAGGAGAAATATACAGCAATCAAGTACATAGTAGTTATGTATGTATATAGCATTTGTACGATGGTGCGACTGGTATTAATTTTAGAATGTAAACTGGAGATTTTCTACTATTTATAAATTAAAAGATGGAATAATAAATGCAAGTATGGAAGTAAAAATGAGTAGGAGTGTACTCATATGTTATTCTTTTTAATATATATTACGAGGTACATTAAACTCATAAATAAATATCATACTCGTTCGATTAAAAGAAACAAATGAAACATTAAATTGTTCATACAAATGTAATGAAAGAAATGATCCAACACTATAATTTTCATATTAAATTAAAAAAGGAAGGAGACGACTAAACCCAATCGTTGAGGCTAAAACACTGAACGGCAACTCAAAGACGTACATTCCGTCTATCTTTGTCTTGAACGATGTTAACGCGTTGGAGAGAGATGCAGCAACGTCCAAGATTACGGTCTGTACATTTACAGAGGGACAAACTTTACAGACCGATGTGATGCCACGTTTTCTTTAGGTGCCTCTTTTTATAACAGTGCTGCATTTCTTCCTCTCTTTTTTTCTCGTTCTTTTTTCCCTCTGTGCCTCTTCTGTTCTGAAATGCAATTCCGCGTTTCGGTCGTGATTCAATTGTTTAACCGAATATTACATGAATCGCCTAACTACTATGTATGCGCAAAACCAAATATTAGACTTTGGAAATTATGTCACTGAAATTTCTGATTTATTAATGACCTTTAATATTTAAACGGGGCTATATTCTATTGATTCAGAAATAATTATGACAGGGACGTTTTTATTATAACAAACTTCGGCACATCCCAGATATTCAGTATAATAATTGTGATTGACATAATGATGTAGATTTATTTTGGTAAAATTACTCGGGAGTTTCTGTGAGCTGCTATAATTTAGGGGACGATTTAGATGACGTTCACTGAATAAGTTAAAGGATTAGCGGTTGATTTGACAACAAGGAATACGGACGATAGGGATACCTATCACGCCTTGATTACTTGAATTTTCACGATTAAATTTAAATTATAAATTATCAGCGACAGCTCTGAATGGAGTTATACAAGTTTTATTCAATTTTAATATACAGGCGTGGGCAAAATTACCTTGTAGCAACATAAATTCATAAAACATATTTTGACCACCCCAAACCATAAATAATCACACCGAAGAAAATTTAAATTCCACTTCCATATTCCTCAATCCCAGACGTGGATTCCAAACAAAATTGGGAAGATTCTCAGAAATAATACTGCTTCAAAAAAAGAGGATGAACTAAAATTTTCAACATTTCTCGCTATGAATGAATACTTGAGTATTCGGTTAAATTGAACGAATACTGAATAAAAATAAATTCGAACCACTTGCTGTTGCCTCCGTGAAGCCTTCAAGCAAGCTTCTGGCAAGCAAATCTGATTTTCAYCTGGCAGCCACTAACATTCGTATTCCTGTTAAGAACACAGTTACAACCTCGAATATTTTGACCACCCCAAACCATAAATAATCACACTGAAGAAAATCTAAATTCCACTTCGATCTTCCCCAATCCCAGATGTGGATTCCAAACAAAACTGGGAAGA
>SMLS01020763.1:0-13406 GCA_004785975.1 Popillia japonica | reverse complement strand
TTTTTTTTGTTCAATTAACTATTCAATTACTAATTGTTTAATAGGTTTTTTTTACGTAAACACATATGAATATTAATTTTTACAGCATTTTAGATAAACAGATAGCGATTCCAGCTTTGATAGGCGGAAACCTGCATTAAATCACCTGAGAATATTTTTTATTAGCATAATAAATGGGTGGTACGTGCGTAAATTGCAACGCCTTTTTTCCTATTATAACTGTCATTTTAATTTGCAATAAAATATAATAATGGTGTCTGGAATTATGTTGTGCTGATCGATAGGTATAAGTACATATAATATGTACATGTGTGAACAATATCTGGGCAATAATTAACCGGTCGGTGAGATCAGTGCGTTTGCATTTATATTATCTATAGCTTTGATCTTAATGCTGTTAGATCCGGTTTGCATAAAAAAGCAAAAACTTTATTTTTTGTATTCTAAACAATAAACAATAAAAATCTCTTTTCTTTGTGTCTGTATTACGTGCAAACAATATATTACCCGAAAAGAGCTCAAAGTAGAAATCTGATTGTAATGTGGCTTAGAATTGCGAACTCTTAGCAGCCTTAGTCAACCGTATGCTTTATTCGGGCCAAAGTAAATATACTCGCTGATATATAAATTGCAACACGAATAAGGGGTAGGAATTTGTTTCCTAAACTTGCCAGAAACGTTAAGTGACCGTGGATTAACTGGTAATGCCTTATCTGTCAGTTTCTTCAGTATCTTTTGACAATCTTGTCAGCTTCTGTGAGCTGATCTTCGGATTCTGTTTGATAATGCATAATGACCGTATGAAAGTCAGACGAAGACGTGAGAAACGTTGCAAAGATAAATTTTCTGTTACAATGCATCTGCACTAAACGGTGGTGATTATGGTATGCGATGTTCTGAATCTGTTTCCTGGCAAACTGGAAAGACCTACTTTTCCAGCAAGATAATGCCCGTCTTCATTTTGTAAGACGTTCTATGTATCGTTTTGCATCTTTGGACAATGTCAATCTCCTGTCATGGCCTTCTTGATTTCCGGATCTTTCGCCCATAGAGCATATTTGAGACATCATGGGAAGAAGATTGAGGAACTCACTGCATCCACAGCCGACGCTATAAACTCTTCAGTACGACTTAAAGATTATTTGGGATAGAGTACCCCAATAGGAAACCGATCATCTGCTAGAATCAATACCGCGAAGAGTAGAGGAGTGTTTATCCAATAGGAGGCTACAGACCTCTAACTAGGGAATGTAATGTACCGTTGAAGTTCGCCTTTAATTTCTTTTTTGTCGAATAACTTCTGGACTGTGACCGTTAAAAGAAATTCTAGACCATATTGTTATTGCAGAATTTTTTGTTATAGTTTATTGTTTAGAAAACGGGTACTGTTTTATTACCCAATAAATATGTACATGAAATGTTAAATGTTATAGAAAACTTTGTTGAAATAGGTAGTTTTAATGGATCCGTTGATAGATTTTTTGAAATTATTTTGAGAATGTTGGAAATCAAGCCCTGAGAAATATGTATTCTTGTTGATAGAAATTTCGTCGGAGAATATTAATCCAATTCAACATTTATGATTGAATAATTTATAGAATGCAGGTACTATAAAGATACGTTAAACAGGAAATAAGGACGAATATTCGGTTAAAACTCCGAAAAAGTTAAGTAAAAGTAGTAAAATGTATTCAGTTGGGCGTGAGAACTAGAATGAGTTTTATGTAGGGACACGTAAACGATTCAAATATTGCAGTGCAATTATTTTCTGCTGAATTCCTACTAAAATATTAAACAAAATATTTCTAATTAAAAAGCTGGGCAATATTCGATACCCGTCACGATAACCAACCCGTTAACGAAGTAGATTTTCTACGTCAAAAGAATAATAATAAGTGTAATTAAGATATTAGCAATTAAAATACACATATTCTTATCATGTCATGCGGGTAAAATTTACTGCTCGGTACTGCATTACAACAAACCAAAACTATTCGCAACTTTGAACTAATTACGTTCTAAGGTAATCTTGCACGCGCAAACTTATTCCAATTTTTATTTAATTTTGATTGTTTCGTTAACATAAGAGCTGATAGCTTATATGTATAACCTAGGTTTGTTAGAAACTGTAGGTGACATAAAGTGAAGCTCCTATCTTTGAGTTTCATATTTTAGCGATTAACCGTCTATTACGACGATACCAACTGCATAATATTATATGTTTAAAATGTTTATAACCTTTTTAAAAATTATTTCACTGTTTTGGGCCATAATTGTAGTTATTGCATTTGATAGGAGCTAGTATCTTGTTTGTAATTAGCCTAACTACGTCTAGCATCAGATGAGAAAGAGTTATGTAATGATCTAGGACTGTGTCTATCCAATACCTAATAATGTAACTGGGAATCATTGTTCATAAGCTTTTTCGCTCCTCGTCTTCATTGAAGAGTGTATATGGTGTGACTGAGTCGGAATTATTCGGTGGTAGAACAAGGCAAGTGAACTATAGAATAGAATCTTCGGTATCTCTTCTGTAATCTTCGTAATCTCTTCTGAGCAAGAATCGTGTTTTGATAGCTGGTCATCTTATTGCGGAAAAGGTCTTCAATACAGTCATAGATGTCTCCAATACCAGTCATCTATGACATTGCCCATTGACTAACTTTTTTATATAAAATTAATTTAGAAGTTATGAGAGTAAAACTACCAGAATCTGGAATCTAAAACAAGAACCAGAGCAATAATGACCAGAAATTTTACGAACTTGACAGCTACAAAATTTGCACAGATAAAAGAGGTGGTACCAGCACTAAGAGAGTGTCGGTGAAAGCAAAAGCTATGGCAAGTTAGTGCCAAATGTGAATTTATTACTTTGCCTTATTATTCTTTGTCTGGTTGGCTCAATTAAAGAAACTGCTACTTCAGTGCTACAAACTCATCTGCAGCAATTTCTCTGCTCCAATAATACGAACCATACACAGTTATGCCGTAGAGAGGACGTACCAGGTAAGGTTAAATGATAAATTATCAGACCTTATCCCGATTCCTGCGGGTGGCCTAATCAACATCTATACCCACGATATCCTACGGTTCTCCAACAACAAGCTGGGGTTGTTGGCGCACGACAAGGCCATCTATACCAGCTCCCATTCTCCGCTGGCTGCATTACAGAAAATTCAAAACTAGATCCCACATTATGAACGCTATCTAAAAACGTGGAAGCCAACTGCTAATGCGGCCAAGTCCAATATAACCATCTTCGGCCGCAGGAACAACCCTATCCACGTGCCGAGGTAGCCCAAGTTCCTGAAGGAGTATCTGAAACCTGCAAATTCCGCGAGGTACCTCGGCGTGCATCTAGACTCCAGGCTGAAGTTCAAGCACTGAATAAAGGACAACGTAAGGAAGACCTATGTTGCGGTGGGGAAACTCCGGTCCATGCTGTTGGCAAAAGCGGTAACCAAGGAGAATAAGCTGCTACTATCTAAGACAATATTGAGGCCAATACTGCCCCGAAAACGCCGATATGGGCCAATACGGCAAAATACAACATTGAAAAGCTGCCTCAGGCTGGCGCTTGGTGCTGACACAAGAACCCACATCGAAGACCTGCATGCAGCCTGCAACGTGCCCGTTGATTACGAATTATATCGATAGCGTTGCCACGAAGTTCTACGAGAAAACACGAAACCATGAGAACGACCTAATCAAAGGCATCACGGAGACGAGGCTCGTACAGACCACGCATCAGCTGCCCTACCAACATGTGGAGATCTACCTGCAGCAGCCGTAACCCACCACGTGGACCGAAGCAGGATGTTACGAAGAGGATCAGTAGAAGTAGTCGGAGACAGAAACGGCGGAAGCCATGAATGAACGAACCAAAAAGCAACCGGACCCGGAGAGGGTTTTTCCAAAAATGTTACCCCTGTGACGAGACCCACAACGAGGGAGCAAACGGAAACGAGGGGCCGAGTGTCGTTATTTTTTATTTTTCTTGTTCTGTGATATATTTACACGCTTTATACATTATGCGCCCTAAAAAAATGAAATATATGAAATATCTTAAGTCAAATATTTAGCTAGCGTGTATGCCCAATAAAGGACAGGGAACGTTTGGTTAGAAGAAAAGAAATGTTACAAAAATCAATCTTAATAACGCAATGCACGGATTGTTTAGGGTTCGAACCCCGACAGATCAATTTTGTTTTTATTTTCTTGCCTTCAACAATAGGTAATGATTTTTACAATAACAAAAATAATCAAGTGCTATTATGTGGTTCGCTTTTCAATTAAAAATTTAAAAAAAACTCATCTGTCGGGATTCGAACCTTATTAGGAATTCACGTGCAATAGATTTAAAATAATAATTTTCTGGCTTTATTTAAATGACTTTTTGTGTGCGATGGTGGTGGAAATGTTCATTGTTAGCCCAGTTATAATATGTGGCATTTAAATTTGGCTGAAGTAGTATTAGGGAGATAATATTCACCGAAAACCGATTGTATATTCCCTATGTCCCACTCAGCCGTGGAAACCCTGTATAAACTAGCAGATACATACTTATTTTAAAATAGCAGTTTTTTTACCTAAGCATTAAGTGCAAAATGGCCCAATATAGACAGCTCGTCCTTAGGTGTAAAATATCATCAACAGTTGAAAAATATCTCCTGTTGAAAGCATGAACACCCTTCTGATAACATACTAAATACTGTTACTATCTATTGAATTAATGGATAAAACTATAACTTACAGTTTCGAGTTTAAGAAAAGGCAAAATATAATGGTTAGAAGTTTGGAGAGAATGGCGACCAGTTTATCACACCATTTAACCGATCTTCATAACGTTCTTGAATAATTAATAATTTTGTACTTCGTCCTGTTGGAAGTAAGTGATTTTGCTATATTATAATTTAATATTATATATGATTTTTTCCAAAACTTCATGAAATCCATAATAGAACAAACGATCTACCAAAACACAGAAAACCATGAAAATTGTTTTTGTGGATGTGAGAGGCAAATTAATGGATTTTGTCGGAATTCAGAGTGCTTAGTTAAACATACTAATTAATTCGAAGAATTTCCTGTATCATACTAAATTAATAAGTTTTGTTGGTTAATATTAGTATCCTAGTATCATATCTTTAATGATATTATTTGGATATGCAGTTATTTCATTGTCTTCGCGAATTATAAAGTTCTATTTTGGCCCTTTCTTGGTACACAAATTTTTATTTTTGCAGATTTAGAACATAAGAAATGTTTGCAATTTGTTCAGAACTGCAATTTTATTATAGGTGTTAATAGCGCTTATAGGTAGCAGAAACCAAGATGCATTCATGTCAAAATCATAGTAAGCAAACCACAATATTGAACCACCATAATAAAATGTATAAGCCTAGTAAAGAGCAAGCAACCAGGAAAAGTTTGCAGTACCAATGCTAAAGCTCTAGTTTCGTTGGCTGACAAGTTTCTTAGTGATTCATCTTTGTGATTTACTTTTCGAGATCTAGTTAACAATAACCATTTACATGAGTACGTGTTATAAACCAAATCAAATTCTCTTCCTAAAGAGAAGCTATTAATGGGACGTATCTTGAGCATTCATTAGAACATTTTTTCAAAATTTGTTGTTAAAAATACAGTTGCGCGGGTTCTATATATTATAGTTCACATAGAAACGCTTTGGTTGCTGGAAAAATTAGTACCGTCAAACGGGGCGAAGTGGGACTAGCGGGTGCAGTGGGACAGTTGCGCAGTCAATTTAAATTCGACGGTCTTATTAAATATGGTTAAGAATAAGTTGTCAAATTGCATTGGCAGTTATGCACAATAGTGTTACGAATAATTGCGAATGTTGAAAGAGGTTTTAGGAAGTGTAAAATAATGTACAATAATTTTTAACATTGTGGGGCATGTTAATAGTTTTTACAACGGCAACGTCTGAAACGGTGTTTTGCGGTGTATTGTGGTTGATTTTTCATTACAGATTCATACATTAGCGGGTAAGTTTGAGGTTAGAATGTTCAATTTTACAGTGGTTGTGAAATTTGATATTTGAATTTGGGGCAAGTGGGACATGCAGATATGCGTACCTATATGTAAAAGAAAGTTGGGTTCTAGAATCCATAGGAATTATACAAAAGAGAAAAGTTGCAGCGTCGCAGGTTAAAGGAGGGCATATTACTTTAAGAGAAGCATGAAATAATTTTGGAATTCCAAAGTCGCCTCTGTCGAGGTTTATAAAGAATAAACATTTGAAGAGCTACGGCGGTCAAAGTGCGTCAGCGAAAGAGGAATCAAGTTTGATAGAAGTATTTATTTTAGCTGCGGAATGGGGCTCTGTCTCTTTGCCAGGAAAATGAGATTGCGTTCTGTTTACTTCTTCCAAATACTACGCACCTAACACAGCCTCTGGACGTTTGCGTATTTCGTCCAATGAAACTTATGTGGAGGAAAGTTTTAGACGAATGGAAAAAACGAAACAAAGGTTATTTGCAAAAGCAATGTTTCCCATCTTTCCTGAACCAGACTCTACGGGAGTTGGCACGTACCATAAAAAAAAACATCAAATCAGGGTTTGAAGCCACAGAATTTATTCCAATAGACAGACAAAAAGTTAAAAAAAAATTCCAAGAAAGGCTCCCGAAACTCCCGAAAATGAATGGAAATCGTCACTAATAGAAATTCTTGATTCTACGAGAAACGCGACTAAACCTACAATAAAAAAAAAGTAAAATTTCTGCAACAATCGGCAAAATCATTGTCGGGGATGAATACCTTGAGGAACATGTGAAAAATTACCAAGATGAGAATGAAACTCTTCAGGAAAATTACGAACTTGACCAAGACGAGAACGAAATTTCAATATTTCCGGAAGATTTTGTGGAAGTTTGCTTTAAAAAATGAAAAAGAAATATTATATTGGAAAATTACAAATATTGCCGAGAAAACAAAATTCATAGCCACTTTCCTTAAACCCAATAGAAAACTAAGGAATACTTTTATTTTTCCTCCAGTTCAAAATTCTAGTGATATAGATCTTTCACAAATTGTAAAAAAGTTACCAGCACCTGTATGCCTACGACGAGATAATAATAATAATAATAATAATCTAACCTGTTTGTATTTCTCTATGAATAACCAAAAAACTTAACAAAAAGTTATGTGGATATTCTGGTTAACAATATTTTTGGATGCTTTCACATTGTAATTAAGACAACAGCCTCAATAAAATATGCAAAATTTCACGCACAATTTCATTTCACATTATTTCCCTACACACAAAAGATAAATCGACTAATTAAAACATTCGAATACTTTATATCTATAGCTAGATTTGTCCGTGTTTGTTTGCCTTAAACCATATGTAGTGAAAGGGTAACCCTATGGAAAATAATGACTTGTCATTTTTTTTTCACGAAGGCGAAGGCCATATAGGCCGTCGATATGTAAACCAATTAAATGTAAAAGTTGTGAGTCGATACAATGTGTCTAATCGACGCCAAACAATTCTCCTTGCTGTACTATGTACAGCATGCAGCCTATAGTGGAGTGTTGGACAAGCATAACTGATTATATTTTGTTTATTTTCCTGCATCACGGTGTCAGTTACAATAATGCTGACTGTCAGTTACTGTGGTCGCATATTATACTTGCAACGAATTGGAGGAAAAAATCGCGGTAAACGATTATGTGTATTGTTCTGCATATCGCTTAAAAAGTCCACAATTTATGTATAATTTTAAATATATTAGAACGTGCGACTCGACTGTACGTTTGCGGCGTGACCTTCGTCATTTAAAACATTCTTCGGGCGGTTTTTGCAAGACAGCAGGGTTACTTATTGTCATGTGCACCTATCGAATTGCTCAATGAAACGGTATTCGCATTAATTAATTAATATCTCACGAAATGATCGCGTTTCATACACAGTGGTGTATTATGACGTCAGGATCTTTATTTAAGCGTTAGGTTTATTTATTGTTGTAAAATGCGTAATTTCTAATGCTGTTATACGTATCAAATCCTGCCAGCTCTTTCAGTGCGGATAGAACTACAACCGTGGGACAGTACAGGATAAAATACAAGCTATTGTTCGTTTGAAACTTATGTAATACAATGTTGGTTACCGTTTCTAGTAATAATATACTTAAGAAACTTTTTGTTAATAAATGAACCTTAAATGTAATGTGTGATGATTCAAACAATTCAAGAGAGTTTATCGTGTTAATAGCTACTGTGGTGATCGTCATCATTAGTTTTTTCACACGCTGTGATTTCAAAGTCTATGCTGGAAAATTAGTCAACCTACAGAACTAACGACTAGGTTAGAGGACCAGTTTTAAAGAAAAGCATAGAGATCTTCATGTGATTTCAACACAATTTACTTTAATTTGGGAAGTTTGCAAAGATATGTCAAAAAAGGCAAAAACTTGTGACCGAAAGGTGTATAAGGAATGTCAAAAGGTCACGTTAACTCGTCGTGTGAACCACACTGATGGCGGATACTTGCTGAGGGTATTCTAACATTTTTCACCCTGTCTAATCTCGGAAGCGATCATAATGCGAAAATTTAAATAGTTTATGTTTATATGGAAAATTATACACAAACATTCTATCAGAATAACATCACAAATTTGCTTTTGTAACATTATTGAAAGAAGTTTTTTGTATAAAAAGGAAGTAATATAATCGTTGTGCATCTACGTAAAACTAGTCAAGGGTGCAAGGTGAATATTTTTGGCGCAATAGAACTTTTATTTACGGAATAAAGTTCAGAAATATAATCAATCAGTATAAAATATTATCAGATTTAGTTGAGTCAGTATCTCTGGTTTTGGTATCAATTATACATTTTTGCCAATTACAATTTTAAAGAGGGTATAACATATTGACAAATAAATAAATATCAGAATATGACAATCTAAGCTCTGCTAATTACATCAAGTACTAAACGATTTTAAGATTTTCCACTTTTTAGACGCATAAGCCCCACATCATATCTAGACAAAGAGTCCTACAATTTTAGGGTATTAGATGAAGAGGAATAATGCATTGAAACGCGTCTTAGCGAACTTTTTTGCAGCGCCTAAACAAAGAGAAGGAAAGAGAAATCTATCGCAACACAGCAAATAATCATGTTTTCGCTATAGCATCGTGTAGCTACAAAATTTGAGTAAATCGAACTTTTACAGCCAGATCTAATTAGTGTTTGGTCTTTTATGGTGCTATCATCGAAGTGCTGTGCTAGTCAAATGTGAAAATTTCGTTAGGATCATATGAAAAAAATTACCTGAGGTGAGCTGTGGAGGTATGCGTACGTGTGGTATTAGGGTGATGATACACTGCGGCTTGAAAGATCTATTGTTTGCCCTATTCTCGCTGTATTTACAGCTCGCCAATTAGTCTGATTCTTTTTAGAAAGTGCAGGATGTCGAAGACTCAAGATTAAGTAGTTATTGCCTTCAATTACATGAGCACCTAGGTGCAAGGCTCTTGAGTTGCAGAAGGCAGAGCAATTTGAGAATAGTTGGATGAGCGGAATCCTTTGTTATTTGGCACCTGCTTAGATGTCCTTTCAAAAAGGTTCCGGCACCACAAAAGGTGTTCTGGCCCCCTTCTTAACGAAATTATCTGTTATTTCGTTTCCTTTCACCACGGTGTGTCCTAGAACCCACAATAGGGCTATCTTGTTACTTCTGCCTAGCTCGTTTGTATACACACTCCCAAACCATTTTGGAGCTGATACAAGTTTAGCTAAGCGAGTCCTAGTTTTAATGGGAGGCTTCTAGCGTTCAGTTCTTTTTTGTCCTAAAAATCGAAAGGGTGAACTCTATGGTACACTGTAGAAACTGACCGTTATATCTGCATCCTCTGGAATAAATTTGATCTTTAGTCGAATTAGAGTGTTGTAATTGGCCTAGAAGTGGAAAAAATATCAGGAAAATAAGAGCCTCTACTTTATCAACCAAGTTGAAGTAGCACTTCGGAAATTAATAATTGTCAAGATTGAAGAGATTGTCACTAATTACTATTTTACATATTTCTAGTCATTACAAAATTATCATTAATTGTATAATCGCGTAAAAGATCGAGAGGATTCATCTGAAACCAGACTGATGAAACTATCGCTAAACAAAAATCAGAAAGAGAAAAGAGATAGATCCAAGTTTAATACATCCCTCTTTCCTTGAATGTATATCAACAAATTCGTATTGAAATTTACTTGTAACTGTATTTTATTAAGTATTTATAATAATTTCAGAAAATACTGGGAGAGGGGCTGAGAGGGTCAGAGTGAATTAATGTTAGAATTTTCGCAGGATATGGGGTTTTACAGTGAAAGTAACTTTAAAAATTTCTCTAGAATTGGGTCATCATTTTTCATGAAGTGCTCTTGTACTTATCTCCTGTATTTTTTTAGTCTTCTATCTTAGAATTGACACATTATTCATGAATATTTAATGCTAGCAAATTACATTTTAACGTTAGTATCCAAAAAAGGAGTTCTTAGCATTGCAAGGATTACATGTTGAAGTTGGAACAATGCACTACAATAAAAACTTATTATAAGATTGTACTAATATTATCAAACAAGCAAGGTCACTTAGATAGTATTGCAATATACACAAGATCTTTACTTTTAAATACTTTGGTGACTCAGAAACGTATAGCTTTTAATTATGTGAATATGGTAACCTTATAATCATAATTTTTTGAAGTAAAATTATTTATAATTACATTTTTACTTAGATTTATTTAATGATTGATTTCCTTTTCATTCTTGGGATACGGTCCATTATAATATTTGTACTCCTATTAATGCTAAAAGTGATAGTGCAGCAATTGAAGTAATTTGGACACGTAACTAAGGAAATTTAAACGTACTTACCTACATATGTATATCCTTGTACAACATACGTACATACATTGATTTATTCATATTGCAAATATTTCTATGTTGACTTGTCTTTATGTAATTTAAATTTTCAATTCATCTTTTATTAAGGAAGTTTATAAATCATATGTCTATTAGGTTAATTAATATCATATTTTCTTTTGTACATTTCTCAAGTTATTACGTATGACCATAAGTTGTATTTCATTTTCCAATAAGAGACCTTTTATTTTGTATTTTACTTGACAATGTTAGTCTTGTAGTACTTTTTATACGTATCCGATTCGAAGCAAAGTAAAATTTCTTTCATTACGTTTACATGTAAGTAATTCCGTTAAATAGTTGCAGAGAAATCAGTTACACCTATACATTTTAATTGGTAGATTTTCATTAGTATTTAATTTTAGTAATTAATCATGACATCCGATTATAATAAAATAAAGTAAAAACAGCATGTATGTAGGTACTTACCATTTTTAGCAATTATATATTTGCGTAGTTAAATTATTAACTTCTTATGCGTAAATGTAGCATGAATTATAATTGCAATGCATTTCTCAGAAAATCGTTTGTGTGTGGAAATAGCTAATCCGATCTAGCGACTATAGTAATTGCCCTAATGACGCTGTTATAATTTCACACTTCTTTACAGCTAGCAGAATGTTTTTATGAATGTAATAAAAAGAAGAGATTTGGGATATTATATTAGAAGGTCACGTTTCACTAAATAAGTTGTTTACATTATTCTCGTGGGAATCCTAACTATATTGCTGTACCGTTATGAGTGATCATGATCAATACCTACCTAACTTTAGCATAAGAACAAATATAATATTATTTATACTTGAAAGTAGAACACTAGACCACTATCACCCACAGGGCACCAAACACTTGGATAAATGCCAACGCGTTTCGACAGCAATGCTGTCATTATCAAGGCGATAGTTAAACTAAATAAAATGACAACAACAGCTTAACAAGAAACCTAAAAAATACACGTAAACAACAGTAAAATCATTTCGAATTTGTCTTTTAATCCGTGAATCATCTTGTCTTGTAGTTTTTCGTGGCCTTCTGCCGGTATGTGTAGTAGAAATGCGACCGCTAACAATTTTATTTTGAACTTCAATTGAATAAGTATGTACTTATGTATTTCTTGCTATTTTTATCGTTTTAGCTGTATGTACAGCTCTGCAATAATAACGAACAATGATCTTCATCTATACATTTGTCTATTTTGTTGGATACGGTCGCTGATGTGGCATTTTCTTTGAAAAAAGTAAATTTGTTATGTATATTTTTCGTTTGCACGTTTTTGTTAAGTTTTATCAATAGTGAACTACTTAATAAGTAAACAAAAAATGTAAACATATTAAAAAATATTTTATGTTCTTTTATTACAAATAGGCCTTAATTACAACCGAGTAATGGAGAGTGATTTAGTTATAGCCAACACTGTACATAACTATTAGTGTATTTGTTCGCACAACTTTGCTGTGACAGCTTACAAGCAGTTTGCGCATGAATTCTATTAACATTTAATTTTACTGGACGTCTCATCGCTACTTACATAATTTGTTTTTGTTGAAGTCTCTCATTTTCTGCACGTACATATGTATGTAACCTAGAATTTTCTTCTGAATTAACATGTAAATACATGTATATAGTACAAGATGTTTTATTACGCTGTAGAGATCATAATTCCTTAATTGCACGTAAACATTACTAAACACACTTCTTTCATGCATAATTAAGTTTCAGAAATACTACAATTAGCAACGGGCGTCAAATAAGTAAAAGTCAGTTACAAACAGATTTTTGTTCTTAATTAATTAAGAACAAGAACAAAAGAACATAACATTACAACTTACGTTGCAACGTTAGTTAGATGCGCTCGTATGTGTCTCTGACATATCAAAGTATAGTGGCATTTGACAGATATCGAAAAGAAATAAAATCTTTATAATGAGGGTTTCCGGGTGTTGACCGTGTCATGATTAGTAAAATATATACAGTACAAAATAAAAATAAAAATAAAATGCACAAGATATACAATAACTCGACGTTTCGCCACTAATGTAAGCGGCTTCTTCAGGAGCAAAAGAGGTTAACTGGGTGGGTACCAGAAGGTCACGGTAACTCGACGTGTAAACCACGCTAGAGGCGAAAACCTTCTGGTAGGTGAGGGGCGTCAGAAGGCCACGGTAACTCGACGTGTCAACCACGCTAGAGGCGAAAACCTTCTGACAAGGAAAGACAGATTTGCAGGGGTATATATACGACTGTGCAGCGATGCGGATCAGTGAACACTGGCCGTTGAAGCGGAAAGGACCGGTTTCCAAATGCTAGAGAGTTGGTAACCATCGTCGCGATTGAGATTCTGAGGATGTTTTTTGATCTCGATCGCTTCCCTTATCTTTCGAGGAAAATAGTGTTGTGACTTACTTACGACAGATGTCTGATCAAAACAAATTTTGTGACCCGTGTCGAGGAAATGTTCAGC
>SMLS01020698.1:0-11351 GCA_004785975.1 Popillia japonica | reverse complement strand
AAAAAAACGATTTCAAAATTTTAACTTCAAGGCCGCATAGCGCCCAAACTAAGCGACTTTGGACTAAGGTAAGTTTACTTAAATCGCCTTATTTTGGTCTAAGGAATATGTGGTAGGCGTGTGTAAAGACCTCTTACAGACACCCTATATATTAGTTAAAAAGTTTAGTAAGAAACACATTGAAAATTTTCGTTAAAAAACAATTTTTATTTAGTATTAAAAACCTGATATGTACTAAGCAAACTGCGTAATTCTATGAATTTTTGCATCAGTTATTCTATTATGTGAACTTTTCGAGGAAATTCCTGTAATTCATATTTTGAAATCTATGCCCCAGATGTTGCGTTAATTCTGAAACCGCATAAGTGTGACATGATCGGGTGTCTTTGGCCATTTGATGGCAAAGCTAAATATCGATCTTAATATGCAGGTTAACGTTAGTGCATCTGTCATTGACCTTTTTTTAGTTCTTCTTTTTTTTTCTTTCTTTTAGGTTTTCTGTAGTTTCCCAAACTCCAAAGCAAATGCAGAAAGAAAGCCTCTTAAGTCGGTCTACAGCCGCAGGCGTAATAATAAGTCATGACCAGGCGATGTCCCCTGTAATTGGCGCAAGCTGTTGGGGGATGTGAAGGCGTGAATTGGTATTATTATTCTTGAGGAAAAGAAGTTCGCAAACAATGAGACAGAATCGAGAAAGAAACAAAATCGTAGAAGCTCGGAAAAGGATCTCAATAGCAATCAATCCAACAGAACCTATTGCAGGCGTCAGTGGAACTCAGAAATTGCTTGCAGACCAGTAGCGCAAAAGAGGATTGTCCAGAAGATGGTATGAAAGAATCAAGATTCTGCAGCGTATAAAAACGCTAGAACCATATAATTCTGGAATTTTAGAAAAATCCGGAATTAGAGCATTATACTTAAGCGTACGTAATTTAGAATACCTTTTAGTTGTTTTACATATAAGCCAGCTCATGCTTGACAGGTTTCAGAATTTTATATAAATCACAGCAGATACAGTTATTTGATGTTGCTCGTTTCAATTGGAATGCTCTGTATATTTCTCAACCTATATAATATGATATATACATAAGTAAAACGCATTCACTGAATGTCACTTATTTAGAAATTATACATGTTTCGCTGTATTTGAACTTTAGCAATGGTTGTAATTGAGAATGAAATGCAGGAATGTACGATTGAGAGAGAAGGAGTGAACCAGTTATAAAAGATAGCGACGTCCAGATGTAATGTCGCTGCCCTCTGACGCTGTCTCATGGCTAGCCAAGGTTATATCAATCAAAAGCGAAATATATAAACTTATTTAAACGTTAGTAGGTCCAATTTGTACGGTAATGACTATAACAGCAGCTCTATAGCGTACAATTAAAAGTAATATTTACAAACAGATAGATTATTATTATTTAACACATAAGTTAACCTATTTTTCGGCACGAGCTACAATTTCCGAGTACATACTTTCTGATGCGTCTTCATAAAACTACACGTGTATGTACATACATATATCCAGACAAATTTCCACATGCAAATAGTTTTGCCTCAGGTACATGTAATAGAGAAAGATATGAAAATCGCGTTAGAGAAACTGACGGGAAATTATGTAGTTGCCTGTTTTTCCTATAAAACGTAAATAAGGAAAATATCCAATGCATTATGCATGAAGCGGAGGACAGGTTACCTGAAAAATGCGAGCGAGGACGCCGCAAGAGAATTGTGACTTATTACGTAGGTCGCAGAAGTGGTTAACAACGTAGGAAAGTGAGATGAAAAGCGAGGGCAGGTGGGAAACGGATGCCTGATAACGATATGCAAATTATACAAGATGAAGAAGACGGGAATCTGTTGCCGCAATTAACGCGACAACCATTTAATGCTTTCGAATGAAATAATTATTTCATTGTAGTAGATGTGAAGATTATCAGAAGTAAAATGTTGTTAGTTTATTTAAAAATAAAAGAAACAAAATTGATTTTACGACGTAGAGAATAGGATTATGTGGCTTACATCGCAGATATAATTAACTATGTATTTCATCACTTCATTTTTTCCCTATAATTTCATTCTAGGTTTTTGGAGAGAATTTCCCATACTTTTGTACACCTAACTGTAAATTTCACTAATGGTTGGTAGAAAAGTCTATGATATCGGGTATCGGTTTTACCCTGGGTAGGTCATACGTTTGGCAGACAGAAGCTACTCAGAAGCCACATAGCCAATCAAGCCTATTATTTTCCAAAGTTATTTTGCAAATTATTTTTTTCTAATGTACAGATATGTAGAGCGAGTCATCCATACTTTGAGTCAATTTAAATGAACCGTAGGTATTATTAAATATTTTTTTACAAGTTCATAGATTCGTTAAAACAGTAGGTCTAAAGAAGATCATGTCGGCGGTGCGTGTACGTTTTAAATTGAATTGTTCGAAACGGTGCACGATCTCATTACTAATACACCGGTGCATCAGTTCCGATCCGTAGGTATTATATTTTAATTTGCTAAATCTCGAATAATCCGATTATGAATTGCAGAAAACAAAGATAGATTCGTGCATCGTTACGAATTAGTATCCAACTATGTGAATCGATAATGTCACTCATTAGTATACTATGCTAATTAAACCGTGAATAGACTAAAGTCTACAAACGCTTAATTATTTCCTATATTATCTCATCAATTCTCATTTTGTAACAATCTTATTAAATCTGTTCGATTACATACTACAAGATTAAATTGGTAGCTTTAAGGCAAAATGATTTTTACATAGGAGTGAAAGATACTACCTGAATTCAATTAAACACTTTAAATCGTGAACAATTACGTTTCATTTTTTAAATTATATTTTCGAGAAAGTTAAATTTACTTCATTTGGTAATACCTATGCATGTATGTATGCATGGTACTGTATATAACAATCTACATCATATAATTATAATAAGTCTAGCTGTTATCTTGATAAACGTACGCTGCTTATTTGTAAATTATATTTGCGGTTACCTTTATTTCTTATCACTAATTAGTTAACCACGTTTTATGGTATCGCGTTCACTTATATACATACGTGTTGCTAAATTAGTAAGGAAGGTTAATTAAATTTAAAAGAAAAACACAGACTAATAGATTAGAGCTTATCGAATCTTAAATGTGCGGTTATAAATACGTTTATCTAGAAAGATTTCTAGATATCACTCATTCCCCTTGTCCTCGTAACTTAAACGATAGGTAAAAAATAAGAACTGGAAAAATAACCTTCCAGAGTTAATAATACTGGAGTTTTGAAATCTTTAAAGAGTTAAACAAGCCCAATTTTGGTGTTACTACCATCGTCATATTTTGACAAGAGATAGAACGTCGCTTTGGAAATCTGATGAACAAGATTCTAACACTAAACTCATTTCTTACAGAACTAAATAAGAACTCAAGTAAAATAGGTCCAAATACTGTAATTATTAGATTAGAAGAGATATTCCAAAATTTTTAAAGAATCAGAACAGTTAGTTGAGGCAACTATAGCAAATTCAAAAACTTTTGAACAATATAGATCGTCATAATTATATGAAGTAAATAAGAAGAATGTAATTATGACATCCTATAATGTGGACGACAGATTTAAGGCACACTTTGGGTAGTTACCTTACTATATGGTAAAAATCAGCACTAATTACACCTTTGCAAATAATATAACTTGAAAACTATAACAGATAGAATAGTGCTCTTCGGAACCTTTTTGTAGAACCTTTCATGCTCTATAAAAAAAGGTCTTCTAAATTTTCTGATAGCTTGCGTTGTTGAGACTGTGTCTGCGAAATAAAGAAAAATATCATGAAGTCGTTACTTTTCCCGTAGACGCAGCCTTAACGGCGCAAGCTATCAAAAAAAGACCCTTTTTGTAGAGCATGACATTTTCTACAAAAAAGTGCATGAGGAGGGCGCTTTTTTGTATGGTCTTCAAGTAATAGTATTTACAAAGATGTTATCCTCTCCAAGACCCCAATATAAATATTTCGTTTCCTGTATAAACGGTTGATAAATGGAAGAAAAAGATAAGTTTTTACAGAATTAAACATATATTTTTGATTTTCTTTACCCACCGCCGTCCAGGAATGAAATAAGGCAGCAAAGACCAAGTGTTACCAATGATGCCTACATACTAAAATAACTCTAAATACTAGATATGCATCGCTCAACAAAAACTATAACTTATTGTTAGTAAATTCACACAAATTTAAATTGTGGATTGTATAAAATGCACTACTTAGATTAAATTAAAGTAACTGATACAAAATCAGAATAACATAATATGCAAAGTCTAAGCGAAAATTACTCAATGTTGACTTTTTGGCAAACCTAAGAAGCGAGAAGTTTTGTTATATAACTCACAGATTGTAGCCTACGTGTTGTTGTGAAGGGTGTTGCCACTGACTCCTCTGTCGCGCAGCATACCCAACACACTCTAATGAATCACTGTATCAAACGTCTAGGACTACGAAGGCAATAATTAAACCATTATCTAGATCCATCAGTATAAGGTCAGACATAGGAAATAATGTGTAGTGCAATCATGACTCATCAGATACCTAGACTCGACACTTAACCGATAGCTTTTAATGCGAATTACCATTGCTCCGTTCAGAATCTTCGACGGGATTGGTAACACTTATCAATCTAAGATGTATAGAGCCCTGTCTCTTATTAAGTTGTGGTACAATATATGGAAAAGTATTTTGCAATACGTGCGTATTTCTTATGGGTGTAATTGGTGTAACATATGGGTGCTTGACCAAGAACAAGAACAACCGAAACCTCCTACCAATTCCTTGTTAACGCCCAGATACTTGGAGTGTGGCCATTAAAATTATCATTATCATGAATCTTGGCAATAGTAATGACAAAGGTTGCAACGTCTTCTGTAGAAATATATAAAGAAAATGTTGCAGGTTAGACATGCAAAAATATAAATATCTTTAAGTAAGAATCTGTACAAACGTATTTACAACAGTAGCTGCATCCATATGTATGTATATCAATTTTCCCGTAATTATCGAAAGTGTTTGAATAAATTATGAAATGTCCGACTACTCGATTTTTATGTAACAATAATTTACTCATTCCACATCATCTTGAGTTCATAAAAAAGAATAAATGTTCTACTACGAAGAAAAAGGGACCAAAATTCATATATGTAGTTTATCATAAGATTTCAAAAGGTATACCGATACTAGATAGTAGCATGAAATGATGATTCAATTGGCGTGCGATAAGACTCCAATTTAGCACCTCCTCTAGTTGTCATTATTCATAAATTACCTTTACACGTTACAAGTCAAATAATTCTTCATGTAAATGTAGTTCTGGGAAAGCCAGAAAGATAGTGTCAGAGCTAAGCCAGTTCTTTTTCATAGTTTATAAACATAATTCTCTACATTAGTAATCCCTTTGTCTTTAGGTAATTTTATCGATTGCCATGCCTACTTGTTTTTAAATTTATTTCATAGGAATTAAATCTCAGTTTCTTCCACTGATTTAATTAGGTTCTGGAATAAATTTATTTTTAATTCAATCGTGCTTTTTTGACCTCCAAGCAGAAAATATATTTGGAATTACCAAATTTTATCGCTTTCCTCGATAATATCGTCTTTCTTTAGAGTACTTGGACAAAGCAGTTACCGCAGCTACATATATTATAGGTTTGTTCCAACATAGATACAGTTTGTGACAGTTTGCAGATTTATTTTAGTGTGCATGCGCAGTCAGAAATTAATTTCCAACTGTTTGCAAATGGCCCTTGTTAGAACGCTTTAAAAAACAATTTGAAATTTTATTCTCTACTGTAAACAAATTGAATTTAAGACACAAAAAAAATCTTTCCAATATATGTAAGTATGTAAAATTTGAGTTCTCAAAGGCGTCGATTTAAATGACTAACTAGTAACCTCGAAATTATAAACTACCAATGTGAAATGAAATAAGCTACATATGCGTAAAGTACAGACTCAGCAATTCGAGAATTCGCAAATTGTTCCGACTATCAGCAAACAGTTTCCAATCGATTATTATTTTACTTGGATCGCCAAATTTCAGTTTGCTAATTGTAGTTTGGTTTGTTGGAACAGCAAAATTACTAATGCGTAGAATCCTGATAGTTTGCAACTATTGCTGATAGTTTCGTAGTCTTGTTGGAACAAACCTTATGTGAGACTACTGAATATTACATATGTATGTAGATAATATAACCTTTCTTCATTCATCTTTTTTTTTCTTTAAATTTGTAAATAAATTTCTATTGTTATTAGGTTTATTATTAAGGCGTCAAAATGCGGAATGGTATTGTTTAATTTAGTATCTGCGTTATATATTTTAGTTAATCCGTTCTGTTGTTTCTTTCTAGTATTGATCAACGTTACGTAAATTTCCTTTCCTAGGTTCAAGATCTCCTAATTTAATAGCCTGGTCAACACAGTTCATTGTGACTATATGATTATGTAGCAAAAATGAAAATGTACACGATGACAATTTTTTCTCCTGTATCAGAGTAAATCGGGGGGAGATAACGCAGTGACTGTTTCTGCAAAGCAGATGTTAATACAGCCAACCTAATGACGCTGTTCGATTTACTCTGCACTACCGACAAATTATATGTGTTGGCAATTCACTGTGAATTAGGGAAGTGGCCGGATTTATACAAATTTATTACAAAAATCTTGAAACAATTGTGCATCATCCAGAATCGATCACAATATAGGTATGTTAGAATGAATGTTTATTATCATGTCATCTAATGGCAACAACATTGATATGCTGGACTATGCAGCTGAAAATTGCATTATTTTATTTTGTTTGCCGAGTCACACTACTCAGTTTGTACAAGGGATTTTTGGGTCCTTTAAAGGGTTTTATTATGAAACTTGCAGTTTGTTTTTAAGAACAAGTCCAGAAGGCGCATTACCAAGCTCCAGCTTAGAAAATTACTGGCGACTGTGTGGGAAGAGTCTGCTACAATAAAAAAACGCAGTGTCGTCCTTCAAAGCAAGAGGTACTATTGCACTATTTGATCTGTCGATTATGCCGGATTATGCATATCTAATAGAGGAGGAATCACAAACACAGTTTCGATGGCGTCATGATTTCCTGGCGAACATTCATATAAGCAACATCTTAGATGATTACAAGATCAGAAATCGGCCAATCACACGCAACCTAGCTGTTCGCCTTCAACAAGAGATCATATTCCTGGAAATGTGTTGTACCAAATATTTCCGGAACCAATTGAACGTGCCATAGAAACTACAAAGCACTAAAAGGGCGTCAAGAACTGGAAAGCAAAAGAAGAAGCAACGTACTGATGAATCTTAAGACGATGCAGAGAATGATATTATTTATGATGATTCTCCAAGCTCCGAGATGAGTCGGACCTTTGTGAAGGTTGTAGAGAAGCCTATAGCAAAAGCGAGAAGACGGAAGATTGGATTCAGTGCGTCATATGTCACAAGTTTAGGGATTAATGTGATTTATGTGAAAGGAAGGAGACAGATTAATAGCCGTTTAAGACACATTTATTTCATGGACAATGCCTTTGATTTCAAATATTCTTTTTAGTTTAGATGTATTTTTGTGTATTTAACAAGAACAAATTGTTGTTTTATTATTATTATTATTTATTTATTATTTATATTTGTACATTAACAATAATGTGGAATATTAAAGTAAATTCAAATAAAGTTTATAAAACTTATGCATGTCATATAGCGGAATGCACCGTCTCACCTAATACACGGCACCATCTCTCCTATATACAAAGGTGAGATATCGCACGGTTGATAAAAACAAAAAGAATTAATATTTGTTGATATTAGTGTATTTAGTCTCATTTATAAATATCATAACTTAATGAAGTGCTCTTTGACAGTCTGAACTTATTTTCATTACTTTAGGTACCAACCAGAGTGTACAATTGTAATTTCCAAAAATTTGCGTCATCTCTCTTCAATTTATCCTATTTATAAGCCGTTTAGTTTCATTTAGCATACGATCAAAGTCAGTATACTTCTGTTTATAACTATTTCTATTTTTGTAATTGAACACTATATTTACTAATATGTTACGTAGTGTGTTATGTCTGAGAATTTACTGAACGTTCAATAATGTATTACAAGTTCTCTCACACAATAATGAACATTATTGCAAGGAACACTTAAATCTTCACCATATCCAGTTGTAGGTTGTTAGGCCTAGTGTGTTTCATCTTCGCTTCGGTGTAATATACATACGTAGAACATCACACAGCAAGCATAAAACACACTCAACATCTTGAACTACATATCCCAATTTCTTTTACAGAAGAATGTAAATTGTAAAGAATTTAACACCTAAAGAACTACAGGAAATACTTTAAAGCAATGAGATTCCAGGTGGTTTATCGTTATATACTAACCGAATCACTTTATATACATATACATAGATACTAGAACGAGTATAATTTTCAACTGCATGAAATTTTTATAGTTATCGTACTAGGAATCCGCAGTATAGCTATATGAACTAGTAGAATAGCTAGTTAGTTAGCGAGATAAAAAGGTATCCCACAATTTATTTTACGAAATGTTTTAAAAAATATTTTAGTGGGTATTACATATTTGATTTTAGAACTTTCAGCTAAAGATAGTAAACAATCTCTTATGTCCTTTAGTTGTAGTAACCTTTGTAGCTATTACTTAAATATACGTATGCATAATTCGCTGTGTACACATTGTATTCCTTAGTTTTAATTAGACAAACGCCATTGATACAAAAAAACGAAATACCAATATACAAATTTAGAGACAGCTACCAACAGAAGATAAATATAAGAGTCATTATTTGTAAGACAAACATAGGTACAATTGAAACGTTTAGAAATTGCAGAAATTCTCTACATGCGTACGAGCATACTAAAACATAATTAATTTTACTTAGATCAGTCATACGATACCAAAAGTAATATTTTATCTTTTGTAGCGAGTATATACTCCGATTCGAAATTATCTTTTTTTTTTTGCAGTCGCTGCACACGAACGTGTGGGCTTCCCTGAACACAACACGTGCTTCCAGATGTGTCTAATGAAAATCCGAGGATGGCAGAGTAATAGAGGGCGCGGCTGGCGTCGGACTGCGGTCATCGGAAGAAATAGGAGCACAGGTGCCACGTCGGCGACGTGAAATTGCGTTTCCTGCGCTCGAACGAGTTGGACGGCACACGGACAGGGCTGTTCTATCGCCGCCGCTGCCGCTAACACTACTGCTGCTACCGCCCCTACCACTGAGTACTAGATACACTGACGGATTTGCCGTTAATCGTTGCTAAACAGTTCAATATACAATTTTGCAAACATATCGTATAGTTCTGGCAAATTATCCGTAAAAGGAAGTATTTGATATCTATAATCCAATTATCTAGCTTCAGTGGTTAAATATACTTCTTTTTCTGCCAGCTGCCACTAAAGTAACGTTTTCCCAGTCAAACTAAATCAACGGCAGAGCATCTTCCATGAAGTAGTTCCAAGAATATGAATATTACTTTAAATACACTTCTACATATACAATATACATAATATATATACCACAAGTCTTCCTAGAACTCCTGTAATATTTGAGTATAATAAACATAATTCTAAACATATGATTCTTAGAACTAAGTTACCTTCAGATGTAAACGTTGCTGTAACACAAACGAAACACAAAAGAAGACACCACGTGCTAAATTTGCTCCTTTCATTAGAAAAAGTCACCGGTATTACTAAAATCTTCTTTGTAGTTCACATTCAAGTTCTATATACAAACATTCCATATGTACCTTCGAACTTCAGCAAAAGGCAATAGCAGCATGTTCTACATTAAATTAATATCTATTTTACACTTTGCCGAATAGACACATCGTTAGAACGACGAGACCGTTACGAAAGCACGTTCGCGTTGATGGGTGCACTCGTACCGAATTCAAAGAAACATCAAAACGTTAACTACGTTCAGATGACTCCTTGCATATAGTTGCATTTAGCCAAAAATAGCTTCCTAAGCGACCTAATAAGTGCTTCTTAATATTAGTAACCGATAAATTCCTTCTGAACATTCACAAACTCCAATCTACGTATAAATACCACGTACTAATGCGTCTCCCATCTTGTCGCGTTTGTGATGATATCTGTGACGGTTGATGCTGTTAGTATAGACAATCTGTGTTGCATACTATGTATTTCCTAAGAACTCTAGTCATGCTAAGTATAGGACAATTCGTTATTTCCAGGAACAACTTTATAACCAAGAAGTATTTCCTTATTCTAATACTCTAGTCCACCAGACCACCGCGAGTGATGCTGTCATATGTATACCGTTTAATATTCGCTGAAAGACATGGCATATTTACAAATTACACTTCAAAACTTAAGATGTTTATATATACACACGTTTGTCTAAATTTATAGGTCTTCGACACCTATAACGTATGGTCGCTTTAGCATGATGCGTTTCGTTTCTTCTTACTCCAATAAAGAATTCGGGGTTAAATATGGATGCAATTATATTTTTAGAATCCCTCTATAAAATTCTAAAATGTAACATTTTGGTTCCAATGGGTCATTGGACATCTCTCTATACTAATAGAAATACATTCGTGTTTTCGAAGGAATTGCATTAAAAATATGTTTCTCTTTTTCTAAATAGACAACCACAATATTTACAATTAAGAAAAGGATGTTGAAAAAAATTATGAGATTTATGAAAATCGGTCCTGTAAACACTAGTAAACATGAGCAACCTGTTACAAGCCAGTCTTCATATAGAATTTACGCACTATTTTCCTGCAATTGTTTTTCAGGTGTTAGTCTTTATTAAATCATATTATAGTAGTAAGCTTTGTATGATATTTCATTTGAATCTTGCAGGTGGCTCTTAGCAATTAATCCTATCATCAGCGCTATTCTTACAGTCCCAAGTTAGTCTCGCACTAACAAATCTGCAAATCAACAACAAATACATTCGTTAACATCGAAACTTCAAGCGTTGCGATACTAAAGATATATTATTCACTGCTAGAACCAAAGGGATTAGCAGTGCAGCATTGTTAACAGCGAGCTAGTGCTGTAATACATCCACTGAATATTTTTGTACATATTATATCTCACCGACAGAGTTATGGCGCTAGCCAAACAAGCAATCTAGCTTAAGAAGCTGCTGCAACTATCACCAATTGTGATAAGTCTATCACAATCATTATATTTCTTGATATTTTGAATAAGAAATACTACATGGATGGTAGCCAGAGGCACTTAACTGCCACCGAAATAGCAGTCTATGAGAAAAAA
>SMLS01020697.1:0-11249 GCA_004785975.1 Popillia japonica | reverse complement strand
AATCGTCGTATATTGCTATCTAGCAATATTCAGTGGACAAATCAATGATTCTGCCTTACTGTAGTTGTAATATCAAGAAGTCGTAAACGTGTTGAATGACGATAAATTGAAAATAGGCTATTTTCGGTTTGCAGTTTGAAGTCACTGACGTAGAAGCTAGAGATTTCCAACTGCATTCCGCCAACGATGCGATTTTACACGGTTCACGGATTTTCAATTATGTAGTTGTTGTCAATATGGCGCCGACAATTTAAAGTAGAAATATAGATACAAACTCATTTGGTCCAGACAACGATTTTCACGCAGGGAGTTTAGCGGCTATACAGTTTATCAGTATTTTCTCCACTTTCCTATATTTATGTATGTCGTGTACTTTTAATGCGACATTTATGGTCAGATTTGTTGGGTTACTCGAAACTTTAACAGTGAAATAAACATACAACTCTTGCATCGTTGTATTTCAAGTTTAGAAACTTTTATTAACTCCTTTACGAAAGTACAATAGAGTGAACGCATTCTTTAAGGTATAGATACTTACCGTGTTTGAAGTACCATTACTGTAAATTTTCAGTAAAAATTGTTATAAATTTAATAATAGTTAAATTGTACAGAAAGTAATTATTGTTGGCAATTGTAATTTCTTGGGTGATTGTAAAATTATTGCTATATATTTGCTTTCAAGAGTTGCTACCAAGGAAATTTGCGGTTAAGATTGCTTATGAAACACAAAACGAATTTAATGTAAAATTGCATCCACAAAGTATTAGAAATCGAATAAAATCAAAGAGATACCGCGGAAGAATTGCTGTTAAAAAGCATTTTATATCAGCTGAAAATAAACAAACTCGATTGCAATGGGCGAAAGATAAAATAAATTGGTCTCTTGACCAATGAAAACATATAATATCATCAGTTAAAACAAATAAGTATTCTACTTTTGGAATCAGATGGTATTATTCGCACATGGTGAAAGGCAAGTGAAAAATATAAAGCAGGGTGTTTGAGACCCACCATAAAACACGGTGGTGCTAAGTCACCTTCACAACTTTGTTGATATCTTATCATTACAAAAAAGTTTTGGCAGGAGGACTAATGTTTTGAGGTTCAATTTCATGGGAAGGGTGTGGTCATTGATGTAATCATAACTAACGAAAAGTATTTAAATATTCTTGAGTCAAAATTTCGTTTGCCTGCAGAAAAAGTTGGCCCTTAACAATGAGTTTATATTTCAACAGGATCGAGATCCAAAGCATACAGCCAAGATTGTGCAAAATTGGTTTCATGACAATAGGATAGAGGTATTACAGAATACCGGTGGGAGTGTCTCATTAATTTTCAACGAATAACTTTGCATCTAATGCTGCTATGTTCTAGTGAGTAGATTATTTTAGAATAAATATCTTCCCTTTTGGGGCTTCTCTGGTGTTTGCTACTGTTTTCTCCAGATCTGTTTGCTAGCTACCAGAAAAGTGCCTGTCAAGGGCCAGATGAACACGCTCCCTTTCTCCTTCCATGTAGCTGTCATCTAATTTCTTCTAGACCATCACACATGTTGTTCCCTCTTTTACTCGCTGCGTAGCCCTTGGTTGCTACCGGAGTAGAAATTACATTTTTGCAAAAATTCTTGAGGTTTGGCGATTAAACCTTCTTTATTTCCTTGTTGTACAAAACAGATTACAGACATCAACTCTGAGGTTTACTAGTGTTGCATTCCACCAAAATGCCCCACATTTTAGTCTAAATTTGTTATAATGTAGGGGGTCACTGAATAGTGCCGAATTTGATCCCCTACATCACACTCTTCCAGAGTGAGGATTTTGAAATCTTAATTGGGAACCCCCATTTTGTATTGCAGATTTGGATTCTACGCCATCAAGTATGTAATTTTTGTTTGAAACTTTTTTTCGATTCGTAATAGATTGCAATGTAATTAGAAAAAACATGGTTGTAAACGTCTAGAAAAAATACTCAAAAAGGAGAAAACATGATTTTGTGATTTTTTATTTTAACATTAAAATATCATTTCAAAAAGCCATTCAACAACGAAGAACTTTTCTTTATCATACCCATTTCAGAAAATGTGTTCGAAAATGTGCCCTTCCACTTTGATACATTGATGTATTCACAATAATGAGAACGATACAAAAGCGTACTTTGTTCAGTAATTGACAAGCCGTGAATGCGCGATCCCCATTTAGATTATTAATTTGTTTATCCAATACAAATAATAGTATTGACAAGCCTTTTTTAATTGTAATAGTCATTTATATAAATAGAATTAATATGTTTGTCTGTAAATTTAAAATTAATTTTATAACAAAATTTAAATATACCGGGCTATGTTACCATTAATGGTAAAACTAAAATAGTAATAGCTCATAAGATTTGACGATAGTTTACTATCTCGTCAACAATAAATTGAAGGGTCGACCAGATTCTCATAGTTAGGGCTTTCATAAAGTATTTCGCTGGCAGATGGCACCATAAGTATGAAATAAGTTCGGAAATAAAATGTGTTGAAAACGAAAAAATATATGATATAATCACAGATATAATGTACAGTAGTACCCCCATATCCGCGGGGGTTTGGTTCTGTGGTCTTCCGCGGATACTGCAAACCGCGGATAGTAGCGAACGCTTGATTTTCGAGTACAATATGAAATATGAAGCAAAGTTAGCAAAGCATTGATGAAATCATTGTGTAAGTAGCACAGCTGTAACCCACGCCTTTCGATTTGATTGCCAAAACACAGGCAGGTAAGCTTTATCTTTGTATTTAAGAGAACGTGAATTCTGTGATCGGTAAACAAGTCCAGGTATTTTTCAGGCATTTTTTTCCACATAAGACCAGTCTCATCGCAGTTAACAATTTGCTTAGCATGATAATTCTTTTCTGCAATAATTTGCTGAAATTTTTCTGGAAACGAGGCAGCAGCTACATGATCAGCCGACGCAGATTCCCCTGTCATTTTTATATTTTTGAGATTAAACCGAGCTTTAAATCTATGCAGCCACCCCCTACTTGCTGTGAATGAGTTTCCTTCTTCTTCATTATAATCTTGGGTCTGCATATCTTCATATAAAACCAATGCCTTTTGTTGTAGCACGTTGCCATGGATAGGAATATGTTTTCTTGTCATATCTTCCACCCATAAATTTCAGGCATTTTCTACATTAAGTAACAGTACATTACGTATTGTGGTTGCAACTTTTGCAGTTTGGGTGCACTAGAAAAACTAGCTCGGGGATGACTCATATATATGATGATATATCGACAAATGCTCCTATAACTTTTAATAAGACTCGAATGTCTATTTGTTTCATAGGTAAATCGCGGATGACTGAAACCGCGAATACAGAGTCAGCGGACAACGGGGTACTACTGCATTCACAATAAATTATATACATTACACGATGAATAAATCTCGATTTAAGAGTGCGTTAACAGTTCTGTGGCAGGAATTCAAAATACGCAATTTTCGTTTTCTAATACATTTCATGGAAAATTACCTCCCGTCAATTGTAAAGTTATTTTCATTTTTGATACCTACTCATAACTTAAAACAAACTTAAAGAGTTTAGGTTAAAATATATAATTCTATCACTGTACATATTACTGTGGCTTGTGTCATCATTTCCAAACGAAATAATAAATTGCTCCATCATATCATCTATTAAGCCATCTAACTTGCATATTTTGGCTTCATCTTTAATCACATGTTCTACACATTTTGTTCACGTTTCTGAGGTTACATATGTAATAGCGGTTAACAAAAGTTCTTTCACTTCAGGTAATTTGAAGCTTTTATTTTTTGTAGCTACTTCATTTTTTATTTGTGTCCAAACTAATTCAATAGGATGCAATTGACAATCGTAAGGTGGTAATGTAAGTACAATTTTATTACTCTGTTTTGCCATTTCGTACACTACGTATACATTATGGCCTTCTTTGTGATGATTTATTATTACTGACAGCTTTCTTGTTTTCAATCATTTATGTAGAACACTAACAACTGTAACGAAATATCATTTCGTTACAGTAAGGAAATGAATATTTCCTAACAGTTAGGAGATGAATATTTGTATAGTGCGATCAAACCTATGGCTCGCAGGTACATTAAACATCAGAAAATAAAGCGAAGATATAAGTGCGGAATCGACCAAGTTTGAAATTTTTCAACTACACGTAAATGGACGATAACCAAACGAAACCGGAGTAGTATATTTACACCAGCGAAATTAACACAATGAAACCAATACACCAATACAATATGCTAGAAATCGGTAACAAAGAGGAAATATTACAACCTTCTAAGGGCTGACATTAACAGCAGCGATCATATTTCAAAATCAATGTTATTTCACGAGCACTAAGTAAAATACTAAGAATATTCAATAGACAATATTAAGAGAGGAATTTGTATATTTTATATAATAGTACTATTATTTTACGAATTCTTTAATTAAAATCGAAGTTTGTAATTTGTATTTAGTGAAAATAAATATCTGAATGGATCAAAAGATTCAACAATTAATGAACAGAAAAATTTTAACCTTACTTCGAAAATAAATCGGGAATTACAGCCTTGGAAAATGGGAATAACCGGATACCAGTTCTAGGTTTTGGAAAATAAAGTAAGTAATCATTAATAAATCAATTCAACATAAAAAACTTTCAGATACAATTCATACGAAAATTGTTGGCGTCGTTTTTAGAAGAAACAATCAACAACCAGTTATCTTGTTGACGGCCAAAAATATACTCAACTCAGTTATTTAAATTTTTCTCAAAAATGATATCGAATCGAAGATTTCAATTGGCAAAAATGAAAAACATCTTGAAGAAAAATAAAAAAACAATTTTTCTTAATTTAATTACTTTTTGGTTACCTTTCACTAATGAATTTTATGACTATTAAATTATATGTTTTCAGACATCTATTTTGACATAATATTTTACATTAAGTGAAAACATTTGGCCAATACAAAAATTTATCTCGATGACATTACCCTGGTGAGTACTTGTTTACTTAATTCTCTGTATTTCTATCGGGATGCCTAAATTATTGTTTACTTTTGACATAAACAACATGGTGCTATTATACTCATTGCCCGGATTGTGTATATTGTAAACCACGATTATAAACTTCCACTACTGCCATTTTGTGAAAAACTGACGTTCCTATTTCCAAATCAACAATATTCCCATCCATCTGAGGCTACTATCCTTCAAAAAGGAATACATTTACAGAGAAGAGAGGAAGGTTAGGGACTGCTATAAATTACTAATACAGACTATGAAAAGCAAGGAAGCTGACAAGAAACTTATCAAAATGAATACATACTACGATGACTGTGAAAATAAACCAGCTTTATGATTGTTTCAATTTGAGGCACCAACGACAATATTCCTAACCCCATGATATTTTATTTTTTCATTTTTATAAATAAATCAACAAAATAATGTTGTTTTTCAAGTTCCTTTATAAAATAAACAACCTGTTTCTTTATTTGTCAATAAATACTTTACCGCGCCTCGAAATCTGATGCAATGGCTGCTGTATATGGAGTGACATATACACTACCAGATACTGGCTTAGGATTTAGTTTACTTATGAATGTACAGTGTAACAGTAAATTTATACAACAATACTCTACCAGACACACATGCCTGGTACCGCTTGAACGGTAACCTGCCTTATCAGACCTGGGAGTCCGGTATTGTCAGGATCGACATACAGTAGACTCTCGGTAATCCGAACTAATTGGGACCGAAGATGGTTCGGATTATCAACTATACTGACAAACAACTAAAAATGCAAGTTGTATTGGATACAATAAATAAAACACGTGGACATTGGAACTCAAAAGCAATACATAGGTATATATATTTCTGTAAACACAAAACTAAAATTCATAATTCTTAATAAAATACATATACATTCATGCATATGCACAGACGTCGCATCATAAAGGGTTCCAACCTAGAACGGAAAGCCAGTATGATACTTTTACGTCGGACAATACGTTTCTAGCACGTGTAGGGCTTATCTATAGGAAAAGCAACAGAATGTCACATTCTAACATTTACACAAATGTCTATTATAGTAAACATTAGTATACCTACTACTTGATATAAAAATATTGGGTAGACTTTCGCTTTTAGGTTGGAAACCATTATCATGCGACGTCTGTACATGTACTATTACATACATATATAAATAAATACATACATATGTTTGTAATATCCGTAGATGTCTACAGAGATTTATTTAACACGCAAATAATCGGAAATCTTCTTCTGAACTGTTGCTGCAACCCTTTTCTTCGCTGCCAGATCCCGGATTCGTTTCTAACAATTATACACACAGGAATCAACAAGAAACTGACACTCCCAATTTAATGTCATATTACGGGTAACCCCCTTGAGTTTTGTAACTCTGACTTCTATTCTGTTGGCAAGTAGTCGAACTAATAATTCTGCGTTTAAGACAGTTATCCACAGAGGTCATCATTGTTGAACAAAGATAATTATGCATTTTTGTTGTTTTGTTCCAGTAAATAAAAGATTATTATGGATGTATTCATCATAAATATGTAGTACCTACGTTTGTATGTAGATAAGTACATAGTATGTATGTACTTATGTACATAAATGGTTTCTTTCTCAAGGACTACCAAGTCTCGGCTTGGAACGTGAATTCATTGAAATTGAATTAAAAAAAATAATTAAAATAAAAATTTTATTTTTGTTTTGCGAGCGTTCGGATTAGCGGACGTTCGAATTATCGGCATTCGGATTATCGAGAGTCTACTGTATTTCCAAAAATTGCCACCGCAGTGAACGTGTTAACCTGTCTGATGCTCGGTCTCTTGCTACAATCCGACTGTTCTTGTCACATTGCACCGAGGTGGTAGGTCTCTCCGATGTTTTCCAGCTGGTCTAAAATACTTAGTTTCTATCTAACTTCTTGTACAAGTATTATTTTCATAAAAAAAATAAAATAGTGCTTAAATTGTCTCTATACCGTACATAGCTGTTTCAAGTACAATGATATAGCAATTTTACGGTAAAGGATATCGCATCAAGCGGCGTTGAAATGTTTCATCTAAAACCACTCGCAGAAGTTTTCGAAGCTTTTGAAAAAAATAGCAATTAATAGTTTTTATTTTTGGCGTTAAAAATTTGAATTATTCGGAATAGCATCATTGAAACCTAATGTACTAATCGTCTCAATTGAATGAAGATATATATATATATACATATACACTTATATATAGAGTCTTGGTGGGGGTTACGCGAACGCTATCAATGTGGAAGCGTCGCGGCGCCTGAAGTTTTATTATCAGTAACCGTCGCGCTTTTCCGTCGAAGCAAGCTGTGGAGGTTGTAGCGGGAAAATTCATATTCCGCACGTAGCGCGTATGCGTCTCATGAATTAACAAACTTTTTGAGACTTTCCTGTGTTACGAAAATTATCGTAAAATAATTCTGTGTTTGTGATAAAGTTTTATAGTAGAAGATAGCAGTAGGAACTGGTAAGTTAGCCTTCTTTAAATAAATTTTAAATTAAATCAAGGAAATAAGATTTATAAAAACTTTTCGGTGTGTGGCGGAGGAATCGTCCAGAAAAAAAATAATGTTAGAGAAAGTTTGTTTGAATCATTGACAATGGAGATTAGATTAGGATGGGAAGAGTATTTGTACAACTTTTGTAGATCTTACAAACTAGATTCGTTGCGTATGTAAACTAGATGTTTAGGAAGCGATACCATTGTTTACAGTGATGGAAATAAGTTTATAGGAGCTGAATATAATTAACGAGGTGAATATACGTTGCTTCTATAATAAAATTTGTCTTGCAGAAAATCAGTTTCTCCATAATAGTGTGACACAAACATGTTTTCAAGTTATTCGTACATAAATTAAGTTCCTATTAAAACACCGGATATAAAATCTTCCTATTGGTTTGCCACTTTAATGATAATGAGAAATTTGAAGTGAATAGTTGTTAGATTTTTTGTCGCAAGAGATGATATAGATAAGGCTGGAACGATAAAATACTTCAGAGTATTTAGTACATGTATGTCTTTATTGATCATATCATTAAAACACGAGGGTTATTCGGAAACTAAGATCCGTTTACTTATCAAACAGAAAACATTACACCTTTTCAAAAAACTTTATTTTTTAAATTCCTTACATGCGTCTCTATTTTTCTACATAGCTTCTATATCGCTTGTGGTGCAAGTGTGTGTGAATACGACCTTATCGCGTTGACGGAGATTTGGTTGAATGAGGGTATTGCTAACGACGAATTCTTTCCTTCGGAATATTTTGTTGTTCGAAACGATGGAAAATTTGCCGCAACTGGAATGAAACGTGGAGGAGGAGTATTACTTTCCTGTCGGAGGAGTTGGCTCATGGAATCTATGAATCTGCAAGATTTAACTACGCAGCTACCCTTTTTAGACATAGTAAGTTGCCGGTTAACTTTAAATTCTAGTACTTTATATGCATGTATATGTATTATACATCCCCAGAACGCCGTCGCTTCGTGAACTTGAAATTTTGCTTGATTATTTTGTTCAAAACTTTTTAAATAACAAACAACTTCTTATTGTCGGTGACTTCAATATACCAAGTTTCTCTATGGGAGAATCCACGTCTTTAGTACAAGCTTTGCTAGGTTTCCGATTTACTAAACTTAACACAACACAATAATGTTTTTAACTCTAATGGCACACTGCTGGATTTACTTTTTTCCAATCTTCTTTTGCTGTATCTGGGATAGAGAGGTCAAGTAATTTTCCCAGCAATGCAGTAAGTAAAAACTACAACTTTCGTAAAGCCGATTTTCACAGTCTCTATAGAGCTATTGGCTCGGCATATTAGTCAGGAGTGAATCGATGCTCTGTAGATGATGCATGTAATTTGTTTTATGGTATACTCTACCATATTTTAAATCATTATGTTTCTGTATATTATAGTCCTGGAGCATCTCGTTTTAATTATCCTTCTTGGTACACTAAAGAAATAATTAAGAATACTAAATTGAAAAGTAAATATTTGGACAAATACAAGAAGTTTGGATCACCCAACGACCTGCAAAGTTTTAAGAATATGCGAGTGTTGGTAAAGTCTCAAATACATGAAGCCTATGAACAATACATTGCAAATGTTGAGTCATTAGTTTCAGACACTTCACAATTTTGGTCTTTCGTTCAATCTCGAACAGGTACTTCAAGGATTCCTGGGAAGCTACATTATCAGGCCGTATGTTATGAAGATCCGAACTCTATCGTTAACGTCTTCTCTCAGTATTTTGCGAGCGTCTTTCGGGTATCATCGCCTTCTTGTGATAGTAAGATGCTGTCAAATCACTGTATGCCTAATGTTTAAATTCCTCCCTTCTCTGAGGACGACATAAAGTATGCTAGTGGGAAACTTAGTAACAAATTAACTCCTGGATATGATCAAGTACCCTGTTTTGCGTTGAAGGATTGTTCTGGCGTTCTTGTGAAGCCTTTACTGGCTATTTTTAATTTGATTGAAGTACTGAGACCTTGCCACAATCTTGGAAGCTTGCCAGAGTATGTCTAGTATACAAGAGAGGTAACAAATCAGATGTGTCAAATTACCGACCAATCTTGATACTATCCAATGTAGCTAAACTTTTCGAATCTGTGCTTTATACACGATTGTATCCACAGATAAGTAGTTTCTTTGTGTCGAAGCAGCATGGTTTTGTGAGTAAACGATCAACTGTAACTAACTGTGTTCCTTTGTTGAGTATGTAACCAGGGATGCTCAGGGTCAGGTTGATACCATTTACACTGATATCTCCAAGGCCTTTGATCATATAGTTGTTACATAAACTTAACTTGCTCTATGCACAGTTTTACCAAGTTCTTGATGCGTCTGTACCAGTAAAATATACTTCTTCTGAACCTCGTTATCCTGTGTGGTTCTCCAAAGCCATTATTTCAAACCTAAAACTAAAGAATTACTATCGACAGAAATGGAGATCTACTAAAAGCTCATACTTCTATCATCATTTCAGCAGACTTCGGTCTGTATGCAAGAGCGATATCGCTTCTGCCTATTCAACTTACCTTTCCTACCACTTTTTATATGTATGTACTTTAGCAGTAGTATGTGTGTATGTATGTACTTTAGTTTGTCCTGTAAAAGATTTTGCAGTTGGACAATAAATCATTATTTTATTATTATTATTAACGACTTCGGTTTCTCCATTCCACCTTTGAATTTAATTAAATCGTATTTATGCGATCGTCAATTCTTTGCTTACTACAACGGATGCTCCTCAACTGTTTGTAGGGTGACCTTCGGTGTGCCCTGTGTGTTATTTGGGGCCACTATTAGTCTTGTTATTTATAAATGATTTAGTGGAGGATATCGGTTGTAATGCTTTAATGTTTGCCGATGACGTTAAGCTCTTTACCTCTATTGACTCGCTTGAGGATTGCATCAAACTGCAGACCTCCTTACTTATTTTGGATCAATGGTGCTTACGGAATAAATTAGACCTTAATGTTTCAAAGTGTAAAGTTCTCTCTTTCACCAGGAAGAAGTCTCCGCTGCTCTTTGATTATACCATAGGGCCTAGTAGTTTGGCTAGGTGTGATACAATACGTGACTTGGGAATAGTTTTTGATAGCCACCTAATCTTCAACAAACACGTGCGTATGATAGTGGCCGAGGCAAATAAAATGCTAGGTTTTGTCTTAAGAAACTCAAATTCCTTTCAAAACTTAGCTACTATCAAAGTATTATTTTTTTCTTTCGTGCGGTCTAAACTGGAATATGTGCGTATATGATTTTTATAATACCATGATTGAAATCCTGCAAAGAAGGTTTCTAAAGTACTTATGGTTTAGAAGGCATCATAATTATCCAGCGAGAGGTTTTCCATATGATGTGTTGATTGACACCTTTGCATTTTCATCCCTTGGAGCACGTCGCAGGAGTGCTGGTTTGACTTTTCTTTACAAGTTGCTGCATAACCAGATCGACGACAATCAACTCCTCTCAGGACTTAATTTTAATGTGGCGCGATTATCAACTAGAAACGTTCAAACCTTTTACACTGCTCAAGCTAGAACTAACCTTATGTTTCGCTACCCGTTTATAGTACGGGAGCTAGCAACGTTTAAAAAACAAGAATTTCAGGTCAGCTGATTTTTTGATATGTTGTCCTTATTGCTCCTTCGGTTAGAGTCTGAGC
>SMLS01020691.1:0-40695 GCA_004785975.1 Popillia japonica | reverse complement strand
AAACAAACAATCATTAAAATCATATCTGTACTCTGTCTTTTTTTAAGGAGCCCAAATGATGTATTACAATCAAATCAAGTACTTGTTATTTACACTTCGATATTTAATTAAATTTCATTTAGACAATGCATTTGTAAAAAATGAGTACACAATAATGTAGTATGTATTTCAATATTTGCATTATATTGGTAGTACATCAAATATGTTAACATAACATTTGTATTTTAGAAATTTAAAATTGATGTTATATACTACAATAAATTACAATAGAAAGAAGCACTAGCTGGTCCACCACACTACATATCGACAAAAACTTGTGTAACGTAATTTTTCAATAATGATGTTATATTTTAGATACATAGTTCTATAGTTCTTCGGCAGAAGCACTATCACTGTCGATATTAAAATCACTGTCGCTATGGTGTCACCATTTCCAACCGACATAATAAATGGCCTCACTACATCATCTATTAAGTCATTTAACTTGCACATCTTGCCTCCTTCTTTAGGCCTGTTCGTTTGCGTTGCTGGAACTGCTCAATATCACTTTTGTCAATATCCGTATGTTCGTTTGAAATTTAGCTGCTGACAGGTGCTTTCGACACTCGTTCGTTTGCATTCAGCAAATTGCTGTATGTCAGAAATAGCAATCTATACTTGCTTAAGCTCCAAGTGTCGAGCAATAATAGCAGATCATAACGCTCACGTGTTATACGCAAACGCAAGACTGTAATACAGTTTTTGATTGGTTTTTGAGGTTATTGTGTTGTTTACGTGAAAGCTTTAACTTCTGTTCGGTAGGCTCGGTATTTTAGCAGTCGATTGAAATCAGATTTATCCGCTCAAACTGATCTATTTGCTGTTTCTGATCTGCTACACTTGCTATTTTTAACAAAACTTACCAAAGTTCGCAATTCAAACGAACAGGCCTTTTAATTACATGTTTTACACATTTTGTCCACATTTCTGAGGTGCATTTGGATTTGCGGTTAACAAAAGTTCTTTCACTTCGGCTAATTTAAAGATTTTATTTTTGCAGCTACATTTTTTATTTGTGCCCAAACTAATGCAATAGAATTAAATTCACAATGGTACGGTAGAAATCTAAGTACAATTTTGTTTCTATCTTTTGCCATTTCGCCCACTACGTATACATTGTAATGTTCGTTGTGATGATTTATTATTTCCAACAACTCTAATTGCACCATTGAGGGATCAAACAGTATTTGTTTTTGAAGTTGCATTTTTGCTTTTCGTATTAAAGTTGTTCGTATTTTTTCCCTTTTTCTGCTATGGTAAGAGGCATGATCCATTACAATAACACTATTGTCATGTAATTTCTTTAAAATATTATTGAACCACTCCTCAAAAGCATTGCATTCATTTCATCGTAGTAATTGACTGTTTTTTTTTTCCTTCAAATAGTAGTAACCCATTGTCAACAAAAGCATTTTTAGAACCAATATGTAAAATAATTAAAGCGTCTTCCTTTACCAGTAGAATTTGAGACCAGTAGTTACACCATTTATATGCGTGTTGTAACATTAACACAAAATAATGTCATCACATTCGAGCAGTAACCTTTTGCGATTACGTCTTAAATATCTGTAAATACATACTTGTAGTATATAAAACACTTAAATAAATAACACCCAAGCTTACTTAAAATTAAGCATCTTCATTAATTTATACAAGGTTGAACGACTCATTGGTGGTACCTATAGTTTGATCTTCTCTTAGTTGCTTTATTGTAGTTCTCAATCGTAAAAAAAAGTCACGTATGATTCTTCTTATCATGTACTACTAAGTAATAGTATCGTCAAATGTATATAGCAACAACATTCTTCCAACTCGAACACTCGAAAATATGTGTATATTTTTATTTAACCATAAAAATTACACATATTTATGAGTATTTATGTATATTAATGTTTGAAATTTGCACTGTTATGGGTGTTTTCTTTATTGCGGGATTACTACCAATAATTTTCTTGTACATGTTCAGTATAACTTGCTTTTCCTGTACAAACAAATGGCCGCGCCCCAAAGTACCACCTTGTCTTGTAGGCGATTTTGATAGTCCACTTGTACTAGGCTGTAGATCCATTTTAAGTAAATAGTTAAAAAAACTGATTTTCTTGTTTAAACGTAGTAAAAACATAAAACGTAATAGAAAAATATTTAACGAAATATTTACTCAATCAGCCGTGTCTACAATATGGCATCGCTAAAATATCGAATTTTGGCAGTGTAAGCGTGCCTGTCAAAAAACCAATCGTAAGCCTATAGTTTGGCGGGCCATATTCACTTCACTCGCCTTATTAAAAAACAGAGTAGGTATAGTAACATTTTACTAGATTATTAGAGGGTTGATCAAGAGTTAACTGTCTCTCTTCATTGCGAGCAAGTACATAATTTTTTGTGTTCCAATTAATTTCCAAGCTTCTGAAAAAGCTTAGAATATTTTTAGGCGATATAGCTCTGATTAGCCGGTTCTAAGCACACCTATTCCAATTGCACATAAGGTATTCCTCCGTTTTAATTGCTCAGAACAAACCACCTTACTTAAGGAGCGATCTACAAAAAATTCTTATAACGTAGACCATGAACGAGTGAGATACCAGTTACGTCTGATCCTAGAGAATTTATACTAACCTCCAAAGTACCTGAAAGTACCTTTGCGTTATTATCTTTGTCTTATTTAATAATGGTATTTGTATTACCTTTTATCAGAAACGGTATCTCGTTGAGATTTATTTTAGAAATAATAATAGTAATAATAATAACTTTTAATTGTCAATTGACAGACCAATTACAGGACAAAATTAAAATAAAGCAAATACGTGAAGTAATACACATAAAAAATAATAATCAGATACTAGAAAATATACAAAATAACAATTTTGAAAAAATGGCAATATCAAAAATTTTCTCTCCGAACAAAAAGAGAAGTAACCTGATACAACCACAGTATCAAAAATAGTACATCAAGCAAGAAATACAACTAGAAGAAAAAAGGGCATGTTACGTAGCAAATGAATATATCAGATTGCAAACGAAGGATGGAACAATGTTACTTCTGCATGAATGTGTACACTTTGTGTCAATACCTGTTATCAAATAAAAGTATCTCAGGTAACCACGCAAATATTGAACCATGAAATTTATGCGGAAACAAATAAGAATATGATATGTACAGGAAATGCACAAACTAATACAATTAGCCTGCAGAAATTGCGTCAATAAGTCTCTGGGTTATGCCCAATAACATATTTTAGTAAATATTACAATATATAGTATAACAAAAGTATAATTTTTATAATTAATAACCATTTTAGAACAACATTATTGTATCGCAAAGCCTTAATCCATTAATTTTACTACTAACAAAATACGATTCTGTTGGCTCTATTACAATTGTATTACGTAGTTTGAGTAACATACAGTTAAATATTTTCTTACTAAGAGCTACAAATTATTCATACCTTAACTATGCAATTAGAGACCGTAATTAGAAACGTTACAGAAGAGAATTGTTCTTCACAAATGAAGAAATTAGATTTGAATTAGCAGAACCATTTGGCACTTTCTTATATTAATGGCAATTCAGTAGTTTCTATATATAGCGACTATATGTGTTTGTCTGCCTTATTTAATATTGTGCAAGCAAAATGGCTGTGAAAATTGGATTTATAGTGGTGGTGAGTATTTTTCACATTTTTAATGTAAACATTTTCAATAGTGTTTGTTTGTTGTTTTTATAGGTTCTCATCTTATGTGTAAGACTTACAATATCGCAAAATGAAAATGATAAAGGTATAGACTTTAAAACGATCTTATCCTTACTTAATGCTGGTGAAGCTACCGCTCCAGAGGAAAATAATTTCGCACAACCTGAAGAACATGACGAAAATGAAGAAAATGAAACTGAAGAAGAGGGTTCTGGAGAATTACAAGTAACGTCGGTCTTAGATGCATTTCGACCAAGCAAATTATTACGTCCACAACTGGAAATATTAAGGCTAGTAGAATCGTTCCTGCGCTTAAAAGGTCAAATGTCATCTAGAGTTCATGCTCTAATATACGATAATTTTGATATTTTTAAAAGTCTGTATAAAGTGCTAGTGTATAAATTATCTAGATTACATGGATTTTCTCTGCAAGGTATAAGAATTATTAGACGAATAATAGAATTTGCATTAGATTTAGTCGGACAGTGGAACATTAAGACTGAACGATAGTGTAAGTTTCTAACAATAAGAATAATATTGTAGAATAAATTAGCGACAGTGATTAGTTGTTGTAAATATAATATTAAATAAATTATTAAATCAGTTTCTATATGTATAATTGATGTAACGTTAAGTATTTTGTTGGAACATTATACGAAAATAATAAATGATAATTTTTTTGTACATGTTTAGTATAGCTTGCTTTTCCTGTACAGACAAATGTCCACACACCAAAGTAAACGCTTTCTTGGAGGCGATATTGATAATACATTTGTACTAGGCTGTGGATTCATTTTTACAAGCAAATTGTTTAAAAAAAACTGATTTATTTTCTTGTTTAAACATAGAAAAAATATAAAAAGATAGAAAAATATTTAACGAAATATTTCCTCAATCAGCTGTGTCTACAATATGGCGTCGCTAAAATACCGAATTTTGGCAGTGTAAAAGTGCCCGGCAAAAATGGCGGCCCATTTTCAATTTACTGCCCTTATTAAAAAACAGAGTACGTATAGTACAATTTAACTAGATTATTAGAGAGGTTGATCAAGAGTTAACTGTCTCTCTTCATTACGAGCAATGACATAATGAGATGACAAAACAAACCACCTTACCTAAGGAGCGATCTACAAAAAAATCGTATAGCGTAGACCATAGCAGCATATTCCTCTGTCAAAGCTGTAAAATAAATATCCTACATTATACCGAAATTGAATATGTCGACATTCAAATAAAGCTCTAAAATTCCACCCTATTCAATAAAAACCGAAGTAATAAAACGAAGACAGCGCTTAAAACGCAGATCGAAGTATAATATTGCTTTCAAATGAATGCATTTACATATAGCCCATAAATAGTTTAAACACTGGTACTAAAGATATATTGTATACTAACATACTTGAACCCCTAACATTGTAAAATTGTAACAATAATGTGGAACATTTTTTTACTAGAATTACTTCTTCTAACTTATTTAATTATTATTTAAATATAGACTTATCTTGACATTTTATATAAAAATTATTATTCTACATATGTTGTACGTGTTACTAGTAATACTATTAATAGTTGCACCTATGGTTGCACATAAGGAAGTAGTTAAAACAATGTCATAAATTAAAGCTTTATTGCTTTCTGTGATGGAATCATATTTTATTTATTTTATAACTTGTACCCAAAAATCTTTATTTAGTTACTTTCGAATGTATGTATGTATGTACATAAAATCTGGTGAAAGTCACTGATGTGTTTTAGTACTGACTCATCCATCTGCGGCATATGACTATCTGGTTAAAACAAAACTTCTCTCAAATAAATTGGGACACTGAAGTGAATAACGACGGATTAAGGGATTAGTAACAGAAATGCATATATAACTACGGGGAATAGTTATAAATGTAGAGTGTAGCTATTATTATTAATGTAATTTATACATACCTATAAAACTTAAATTTTATGTACAAAGTGCCCGTTTGTCAAGCGCGAGCATTTGAGAGAGAAAAAATATGCTGCCGAAAAACTTTAAAAATTTTCACCACCATAGTACCATCTTCTCTAAGCTTACAAAACGAACCAAAATCGCCTAAATTTCGATGAAGTAACGGAAAATAGGTTCGAGCTAGTTGTTGCATTTCTGGATAACACTGTAGATATATTTCTGAAGTAACATGTAAGTACATTTCGATGTGAAGCATAGCAAATTTCTAACATATCTCGTGTTTCTTCACTTGAAAATGGCATTTTGTCGAAAAAGTTTTGCAAATTTAATAAAAGTGACAACAAGCAAAACTTAATCGAACTGTCACAAATGCAATTTTTAAACACATGGATATTGTTTCTGCAGCTTTCTTCTCAAAAACGAGGTTTAGGTTATTTTGATAAAGTTGTGAAACTGGACCATATCGTATGATACATCGTCGTAATCAAAAAAAGGAGCTTTATTCAACAATGTAAAAATCCAATGTGGTGCCCATAAGAAAAACAAGATTGACTACCGTAAGTTTCAAAACTAGAATGCATTGGAAAAATGGATGGCACATTTGGTTTCCTTGTAAAAGGTATCTTAATAATGTCTGAATTAGAAACGTCAACGTTTATCGGCTTTCGATATACAACGTAAAAATGAAAGTTCAAAATATCCCTTTTTTCCAAAAATCTCAGCAATCCATGAAAATTTTTTAAATTTCTCGGCAGCATATTTTTTCTCTCCCAAATGCATAATTTTGCCCTAATTTAACCGATCTCCTGTCTCTAATAATAGCCGAGTTCTCCATCCTTGCGCTCGAAAAACGGGCACCCGGTATAGTTTGTTCAAAAGGAAATGGTAACTTGTATAATTAATAATCACATGAATAATAGGATTTTGTCATCTTTGGTCGTCGTAGCAACAAACTTATTTACAAACAAGTACACACCTACATGTAGGTATACGTGTAATAACGTTGTGTGTGTGTCATATTGCACTGCTTTTTTACTTGTTGCAAGAAGATTTATTTGTATAAAAGAATACCTGTGTCTCTGAAAACTCGCATTGGACTCGTTTAATGCTATTATCAATGCGAACGAAGTTTTATCGCAAGCTTAAAATGATTTCGTATGTAAGTACATTAAATGGTTTAAAAGCTGGCCCATGTTGTTTGAGTGCTTGTCAAAAACTCATAGCTTTTGAAGCAACTGGTTCTGTGAAGGGTGGAAAGAAATCGGGGAGACCTTCTTGTTATCACTCATCACTGATATTGTAGTTGCGAAAGTTTTACAAGAAACGCAAGACTTAGCACATGAAAACAAATATGGAACAAACAATTTACATATGTATATCTTATCTTTTCTTATCTTATTACCTACCAACTGGCACCAGACTAACCTTAGATTGATATTTACAAACATTCAATAGGGTTACCTGCATAATTAAACAGGACCAATCGTCAAATCTAAATGACCAACCGCATCAACCTAACCCCGTTTGCGAGACGAGACTATACAGAGTGATTTAGTTTTGATCCTCACCATTGCGATCTCGCTTATTATTGAAGATAGATCATAGGTTTAAATTTGGCGAAGTTTCTAAATTTTGTGGATATTATGATCCCGAAAAGAAAGTAGACTTACAACAAATGACGTTCGAGTTATTTAAAGAAATCTGAAAAATCTTGTTTTCTGATTTTGCTTGTAGCACTTATATTGGGTCTTGCAGAGAAAAATTAAAGACACATTCTCAAGGCCACTTTTGCTCCTTTATCTAATGGTGTATTTAAAATTTTTATACGACGCTTCGTTTTCTTTAGATCATCAACAACTTTGATATTTTTATTGGCGCCATATTGGATTTTGACGCAATTAGAAAGATTTTCTTTTTCTGATTTCAACCATGTATCATATGTTGAAATTAAAATTTGATATAGTGTGTTAATTGACGAAGAATCTGATTTGAGATTAAATAAGGTTTTAAAATTGAATATCGCGTAAATGAAAATCGATGTTAAATAAGATAGCCATGGAATTACAAACTGTCAATTATCGTTGCGTTAGTAACGCAGAAATGGCGTTCACCAACGGAGAGAAACGAGATAATGTTATGTATTTTTTGTTAAGCAAATCGAAATACAACAATAGCGAGTACAATTATTTAGAATTGTAACGACTCCAAACATGTCATACCAGTTTTCTATATCTTGACAGAAATTTAGTCGAATATGGATCGTGGAGAACTGCGTCGAAATAAGCTGAAACCCTATAAGGTCCATATTAGTCAAAGTTTACTACCTGGTGATAACTTAAGACAAATGGAATATTGTAATTGGTTACTGGGAAAATTAGAAAACTACGAAGATATTTTTGAATACAATCTTCTGGTCAGATTAATCAAAATTTACTTACTAATCGGCTAGTAGCGCGGTGCTTAGTGTGCTCGCTTCCTAGTTCGGCGGTACTGGCTTCGAACCTCGGTATGTTCCTTCTGAATTTGGTTTTCTGTAATTTTCCAGATTCGATGGCAAATGCTGAAAGACAACATCTTAAGGTGGTCTACAACCGCAGGCATAATAATAACTCATGGCCAGCCAATGGCCCCTGTAATTGGCCCAAGCTGTTGGGGATGTGAAGGCGCGAATTATTATTATTATTATGGTGGAATGTTTCATCGAAATACATCAGGATAAAATTCCAAATATCTTGTACTCGCTATTGTTGTATTTTAGTTCGATGACAAAAAAATACATAACATATCTTGATTCTCTTTGTCTCTCTTCTCACGCCATTTTTCCGTTACTAATGCAAGTTCAGTTCAAAATTCCATGGCTACCTTATTTAATATCGATTCTCATTTTCGCGATACTCAATTTTAAACGATTGGTAGTTCGAAATTTGATGGCTAGGTATATACTTACTTTATTTAATCTCAAATTAGATTCTTTGTCAATTAACACACTATATCAAATTTTGTTTTCAACATATGACACATGGTTGAAATTAGAAAAAGAAAATCTCTCTAGCTGTGTCAACATCCAATATGGCGCCCTTAAGAAATAACAAAGAGATAGAGGAGTAAAAGTGGCCTTGAGAATATGTCTTTAGTTTTTCTCTGCAAGACCAAATAAAAGTGCTACAAGAAAAATAAGAAAATGAGATTTTTCTAACACGTCATTTGTTCCAAGTCTATTTTCTATTCGCGTTCATAATAACCCCAAAATTTTGCAACTTTACCTAATTTAAACCTATCGTCTATCTGTAATAATAAGCGAGATCGCAAAGGTGAGGATGAAAAATGAATCATCGTGTATACACATACTGTATATACATATGCATTTCCATTGATAAAATTGCATGAAAGATTGGCTTAAAGCTAAAAGGTTTGGAATAAGTGCTGTCAAAATACGACTCATTGCTATTATTTTCTTGATTTGTCATTATTATTATGAATAAATAATATTTATAATAGGTATTAGTGGTTCTCCCATTACAATATACATATTTGGTCATAAATCTTCGAAAATCTTTACTAATTACATTAATGTTACTTTCAGAACAATTTTTATGGTATATTTTCTTAAAATTATATTGAATTCAGTAGGTCATTTCAGCTATTTAGAATGATAAAAATTGTTCACAATAAACGAGGACTTAATTTGTACTCTCTTACGTTTTCGGAAGCCTAATTTGAACGGTATAGTTATCTTAAACCGCAGAATTTCCGCAAATAAATGTTCAAGAGAATTTTGTTTAAATTTATGTCCTCTCAAGTCGGAAGTGCAGATAGCCGTGCAACCGGTCTCGACTGTCAGACATCGTTCGCTTGGTTTGACTACATAAACAATTACATACACACGCGTACATCTACGAAAAGTACAGTTATGCTGCTACTACAGCACGCATTTTAGCGTTAAGCTAAAGTGATTGTCTAAAATTCGCAACTCCCAACGGGCTAAAACAGTCATTCCTCCTGCTTTAATTATCGGCAGTTCCACGTTTGTTAGACCTATTGTTTGGAATTAAGTCTAGATCCTGTTCACGCTTTGGATCCGGTTACATACTTATATTAATTGGCTGCCTATCTTTTGCACAATTCACATAGCATGTCGTGAACCTGTTTCCTAACACATTCGACTACTATTAAAAGAAAGCATTGGTTAAAACGCAATAGAGAATGTACATATTATGGGTATTAATCAAAAGAATATATATAAGTTTAGTAAAACAAAGTAAACCATAGGTACATATGTATGTATATGAATGTTGTTGAATGACTGCTTATTTGTATCTATTGCTAATTTATTATATACATACATACATACATACATACATACAAGAAATACATGTGCACATAATGTGAAAGTAAAAGAAGGCTTTCTACACCATTCAATAAATTTATATTAAATCCCAATTAATTTATATTAATTTAAGAGTAATAACTGTCCACCGTTTCAGAAAGCTCATATTCTAACATTAATGCCAACTGTGAAGAGTCTACTAGTTGAGCGTTCATTTTCACGATCATTGTTTACTGCGTGTGTTTCAGGTGTGATCGAGTGGATAATTTTTTATTTAAAGTTTCGTTGATCATGCTTCCTCTAAAAGTTTTTTATCGCTGCTAAGTAGATAATTTGACACACGGGAGCTCGGTCCTTTGCACATACGATGAACTGAACCACATATCCTTTAAAAAACAGGAAGAAGTTCAGTAAACAAGCCAAATACACAACCAGAACTAGATTTTTTCGGAAAGCTATGCAGTTGTTTCTATTAAGAACTTAAAGAAAAAACAGTAACTTAAATTGAATCTCTCAAAAAAAATCTATCCACTCTAAAGCCAGCTAAAATTTGTGACGCGAGACATTGCGAATATTTTGATTTGATTTGATTTGAGCACAGGATGCGGATCAGGATTTTGCATCATCCTCTTAACACCACGCCCTATTGCGTATTGCATTATCCGTGCCCAGTGAATTTCTTTACATAAACGGGTTAGTCCCCTTTACTAGGATTAATAGCCTGTAGGCTAAATCTTTTTCGGCAGACCTGTTAGTTGTTTAGTTCGTTCCACAAAAGTCTCCGTTGTACCAATGCAGCGCATTCAAATACAATGTGGTAGTTTGTTTCCTCCCCCTCATTGCATATTCAGCAGATAGATTCGTCTTTAAAGATAACAAATTCTATGCTGATATTCCCTTAGACAGCCGTGTCCTGTTAGCAGACTCGTCATTGTTTTACTCGGTTAAGAGCCAGCACATCCGCTGCTAATTGCTGGGATGGCTGCCCCATCAACCGTGTGCTGTGTAATTGCCCTTCAATGTTGTACCAGTGGACCTGGTGTTCTTTTGTAATCCACTCAGCTATTGCACCACGTATTGCAGTCTTAGTTATTGCCAGTCCCAGTTCTGGTACACTGAATTGAGTCGCAGAGCCTCCTTTTGCCACCTTGTTCTCTACTTTATTGCCTGGTTCGCCCTACCAAAGTAACTTTGTTGTGTTTTGCAGGCAGTTCCAAGCTAGCTTTGAGGTTATCTTATAAGCTGCTAGAGTACTTAGGGTCGCCTGACTGTCCGATATGATAGGATATGAATCAGGTGACCATTTGATTGTTTTTCCAATGACCTTGGGACACATATCTCTATTGCTAGAATTTCCGTTTGCTGCGCGCTGATATATAGCCCTAATATTATATATTCTTCATGACTCAAGGTTTCACCATATATACCTGCCCCAGAACCTGCTGTTCTCTTTGACCCATCTGCGTACCAAAACTGGGTTCGGATTCCAGATTTCTGTTTTACTCTCTACTCATCCGAATCTAGAACAACCTTGAAGTGTTTATCAAAGGAGAGTTTGTGAATCATTGCATCACAGCCCATTTCAAAGATAGGGTTTGTAAGCGCAGTGGTTATTCTGGCATGCCCCGAAGTATTCTGGGTTCTCCAGTTTCCACCACATTTCAGTGTATGTGCCCTTATTCTTGACTCTCTCCTTATATACATAAATGTCCAAGGAAAGCAGGTTTAGCATAATCTCCATATAAGCTGTTGGCTTGCTTTTGCGGCACCAATAATACACAGGCAAGCTAACCTCTGAACCTTTGCGCGTTTTGTAATTGCTTGCTTCTGTGTAACGTTAGTCCACGAAATCAAGCAGCCATAGATTAGCAGCGTACAGGCAGTGCATCATACGTGGTTTTAATGATGCACTGACTGTACACTGTAGTGGTAAGACTGCGAGTACCTATTACGAAAAGTCAAACCACTGATAAAGAATGTCACCCAGTCATTAGAACAAACTAAACATTCTGCTAGAAAGATTGAACGAGAAATATTTACCGAAAAAGAAATAAATACGACTACCTTCTCCGTAGGGTCGACCAACACGACTCTTTATAAAACTTCTCATTGTGATTTTATTAAACTTTGGACGTGAGGTGATCATCCAAATGATTTGTCTCTACTCTCTTCCAGCAATATGCTCTAGTAGTTCGTATAGATCTCTATGTGAAAATGCTGAATAAACTTGATCATTTAATAATAAAAAATAGTAAACTGCGGATTGGTTGTCGCATAATAATGGAAATTATGTATCTTAACACCGAACGTCTTTGATTACTAACAATAAATCGAAGTAATGCTTTATATAAATAGCGATATCCATGCCAAAGAGTTGGGTCATCTCTGGCAGGGCTCTCCTCCCTTTAAAGTCTACTGAAGAACAAAATGGTACAGCTTCGAAAATAACTTTTTTCATTAAGCTATGCAACAAAGGAGAATGGGAAGGAGAACTATCCACCATCAATGGTACACACATGGTTTCAAAACAGATAAAAGGGAGTTGCAAGAGTATTCGGGCTAAGAACCAAATCCTCACACCCAATGAAATCCAGCTTCTTTCAAGAAGAGATTACTGCTATTGGAATATGTACTCAACTGAATTTTGACAGGAACTATCGGAAGAATTGCAATTTTCTTCGACAGTCAAGCATCCATAATGATTTCTAACACAATCAGATCGAAATTAGTCTGGAAATGCTTAGGAAAACTAAACAATCTAGGCAGAGAGTTGCATAGAGTTGCATTATGCTGGCTACTAGGACACACTGGAAACAACGGCACTGAGAACGCTAATCTATTAGCAAAGAAAGCCGTCACAACATCGTTCGTAAGACCATTACAACTATTAGAGTTTATGAAAGCCCTTATATATACTGGATGGAGAGCTATATCTGCGATTGATTCCAGCAACTTATAGCTCATGTAATGGGGCACAATAGATCATGAGGTAGCAGTGCAATAACACTTCATTTTAAATTCTAAATAGTGATATGGATGTATTTGTTACTGTTAAGTGTAGGAACAAATTTTATAATATTTTTTATTTGAAGATAACCGAAGAACAATATAAATATGAAACAATAGGAAAAAAAGATATCTTCGACCCGCAATAAATGTGTACTTACTAAAAAAAGAAGAATGTAGTTGATAGGAATTTCAAACTTTGTCATTATTAGTTTTACTCGGATAAGAAGAAAATTAGTCTAACGATAAAAACATTTACTCTACTCAATGACCACAGTTATCACGGTTTCTAATTTTAATTTTGTTTCATTATTTGAACTAGCATAAGTACCAAAAGTATACTGACCTGACCTTAAGTAGTTAATGTTTTTTTCTTATAAGTATATTAACAAAAATCAGCACAATTTTTATATTTTAAAACAAATCTGTAACTAATAAGTATCGAATTGTTTTATATACTAGTTCACATACTTTCTTTTCAGTTAAAAGGATATTGTTTACTATTTTTTGGTTGTAATATAAATTGCTGAAAAGTCATAGCGTTTATTACCAAATCAAAGTAGCTATTACATTGTTAGATATTTTTTAATCTGACATGCTAATGCAACCAATTGATTAATTGTAGGACGCTTTCACGGTACAAATAAATTTGCACGGTCGTGATTCTGGCAAATCGACAACAAGCACTTTTTTTGTTGTAACCGGTGTCCCGTTGTTGCAGTAATCCCGGAAGATTTATCAGGCAGAATTTCTATCGTACATATAGTAATTAACTGAAGTGAATAAACAGCAGAGAAGATTTGTACTTTTCCGTAATTGCTTCCTTTAAGTATGTTTATAATTTAAGTCTGGCATCACTTCCTGCTTAAGAAGAATTTAATCAATTGTTAAACCGTATAATCAAACGGCTTCACATTACGTCACTTTGTTGTGATTTTTCGAAAAACACCCTCACGAAAGAGTATTTCCTCTAAAATTCAAATTTACAGTAACATACAGAAAATTGAGCCTTCTAGCAACTACTACCATAATAAATGTATGTTTTAAGGGAATAGCGGATTGTTCCACTTTTTTCTCTCAACTATTAGATTATTATACAATATTCATCAAAACAGTGACGCAAATAGTTTTAATTGGTTTTTCTCTTTCTGATGGATAAAGATATATACTATTATTTAGAAAGAGTGTCTACAGCAATTACTAATTATTTGATAATGGGGATATTTCAAACATAATACTGTTGCACACTATATGACCCCCTCTTTTCTCACCTAATAAATACCGTCTGAAGTTCATCTTGTACACAACGCATTACAAAAGACCATCTAAAGCAATAAAGATATAGTTTTGCACATCTATCCTATCCTATCCTATTCCATGCTGAAATAACTGACAGATTAAAGAGAAAGAATGAACTGACTGCAATTGCACTTGCAACGACTGCTGACAAACAACAAATACAGAAGTATTCAGTATATAATCAAGAAATTGATCCAACATAGATATACTAAACGATACGGTCAAGCCTTACGAACAATTTTTACCGTTTTCTCGAGGTAACCGTATGTGAGAATGGATTCAGGCCATCAAAACGTGACGATTACGAATTAGTCAAACAAAGAAATTAGACATGTAATAGGGATTAAGGGACAAAGATCAGTATTTAGAAATCTGCTGAAAAAATGTCTATTAGCCTTAGTAATTGTATTCAATAAACATTAACTACAAGAGAAAATCGTTTCTAATCTAATTCATAATTAATCGCTAAAAAACAGAGTTTTAGGTTGATATTATTGAAGACGTAATGTTACCACGACGTAACGTATTAATTGAAACATCTCTACATATGTTAAATATGTTGTCTTAAAAAGTACGAAGATCTCTATCTGTAATGTGCATGCAGAAATAAAATACGGAATACAAGCAGATGTAACAATGTGTCAGCTACTGATTCTTTTTCTTTTCAGATTACAAATACTCCTTCACCTATCCTATTCTGATAAACATAGAACAACCGTCCAGAGGATTCGCAATACGCGGAATGCTTCAACTTTTAATAGATTCGTCTATATTAAATGGCAATTTTACTTTATATCCTATTCAAACTCGGAAATTGCTATCGCCTAACTTCGTTTACCTCAACTCATACACCAATGAATCACAGATAATACCTTATCACGACTTGGATTTAGAATGCTTTTATCGATCATCATCTACTGCCTTAAACTTATGTGATGGAGTGGTAAGTACTAATTCTGCAATGATTCACAATTATAATATTTTCAGGGATTCCTATACAATGTACAGTAATGATATTAATAAGTATTTATGTTGCTTTAGCATGGGTTACTTCATTCCAACGAAAATGAATACTTTATAATACATCCACTGCCGAAACGTTTCCGTAATAATTCTACTCAGCCGCACTTATTAATACGAAAACCAGTACATAATATGAATAAGAACATGAAAAGGAATCGCACTAATTCTAAGCAACAGGGTATAGATAGTAATTTCGATTATAGACAATCCAAACGAAGAAGAAGGAAAACTAACTATAACCAGAAACAAACAAAGCGACCTGAATTTTATACCAAAGAATATTTTTATTTGAACAAGACTAAAATTAATACAAGAAAACGCTTAAAAAGAGAAACATTCCCAGAAGGAAGTCCGGTGTTCGTAGAAACTGCCGTTTTCGTTGATAGAGACCTTTTTGATCATATGATCACAAATTTTCCAGTAGATACTGAAAGAGAGCTCATAAGATTTGTGCTTGCCATGATAAATGCCGTAAGTAAAATTTTGAACTAATTTCAGTTATAATACTTGTTGATACAACCAACGTCATTTACAATCGTGTTTATGTGTCAGGGTCACAACATCAACCAAGACAAATTTTATTTTTCGTTATTCCAAGTGGTTTGCAAATATAAATATGAACATACACTAGGCATAACAATCGCCCGCTATGTCACATATAAAATATTTAGGGGTCATTCTGAATAATTGTCAGTGTAGACTACACGTAAGGCTACATCAAAGAATTGCGAAAAAATGGCAAAAATAACGCCAGAGGTATGTTCAAGACTAATAATATCAATTCTAACCGAAATAAGCCTTATTAGAACCCAAAGAAGCATCGAGAATTTTGTTATTCATACATTATTGGGGTAAATTGTATACGAACATGACTGTAAAGAACTGATTTATAAATCGCTATTGTTGTTGCTACGATCACAGTGCCAGGTTTCTCCGTCTAACGTGGTTGACAGGTCAAGTTTCACTCATGCAGAAGCTACTTACATATTAGTGGCAAAGCGTCGATTTTGTAGTTTTTTCTTTTTCTTTATTTATTATTATTTTATCATCCATTTCACTTTTTATTTGTATGTGTTTACAGTTCTATGACACGCTGAAAACCCCTAACCTATAATGTAGCTTACAAAGTATATCATTCGATAATAAGATAAAAGGAGAAATGAAGATGCAGTTACTACTACAATAGTAGCAGTGCAGTATTGTGGGGATGTGGGGAATACCTGTAAAGATTGATATCCAAGATAACATAACTTCTGCATCAAGGAATCATAAAACGTTTTCTCGCACAATTATACGTGTGCAATAAATCGTTTAATAAACAGTGATTGTAATAGAACAATTACATTTTGTAACTGGATTCTATTCAATCTACTCGTACTTTACTGATATGTTTAATGCGCAAAACCCACAGTAAATTCCAGAGATAGAGATGTTTTATTTAGCGTTTGGATCAATTCATATCATATTGTAATAAGAAAATTGTAGTTCGTCAAAAAATACACGTTAGAAATATGTACAGTGACTCACAGCCAAAATCATACAACAACAGGGAAAAATAACGTATTAACAACAAATACAAAACTTCTAGTTGCCAATAGAATAAATCAATGTGCATTTCCAGTGTACATATATGTATGTATAAAAGCAACAAAATTCATTCTGAACAAAAGACAGAAAAAAATGTTTAGCGTAGATATAGGCAGGTCATAGCCAAAATCATACACTCTAATTCTAATAATGTTTTTATTTTTAAAACTCAAAATTTATATTTTATAGGATATCCTCGACTTTTCCTCACCACTACTAGCCGTGATAGCATTGATTGTATTAATTATTCTGTTAATGGAGATAGTATTTTGTACCATTCTTGTTCAATGATCTTTCGCAAATTTTCTTTAATAGAAAATTCGCGTTTGCGTACGTTCTTCTCAAATAATCCCATAAATGTTAGATGACACTTATAGTCAAGTGATTGGACAGGTGTTTGCAATACTTTAGGGAAATTATATCACAGCCATTCTTTTGCAAAGTATCAGGAATGTTTTGGATCGTTATCCACGTAAAATTTAACAGTTTTTGGAATACCTAAATTTTTGGCACTTGCTTTCAAATTTCATTTTAATGTATGTGAATACTGCCATTTATCAATTGTAACATCTATAAATTGCAAAATTGCCTACTACTGCGGCGAACATACACCTCCATACCATAACCGAGCCACCTCCATCCATATAGAATACATACATATATGTTAATAAGGCTGTATGATTTTGTCACTGTATATAAATCTCCAGCATAATAATTGTCCTTTCAGTCTCTGATCGGTTATTTCTTCAGCTTCATCTTCACATAATAAAAACTACCAGCCAACATCTGCATCATGAATATTTCTGAATATGTACAAAATGTAAGTAGTAGACATAACAGCAATCTTCGGTAGCGCCAATAGCAGCATAATAATCATCAAAATCTTATTTACCATGTAAATTCTATTGCATTCTTGTGAATGTAGCCTTATTTGACTATTTAATGTGCTCTGACGCTCTGTTGATAAGCAACTATCATTGTTTATTGGTTTTAGCTGAAAAATAATAAAGACATACATGTATTTAACATTACTGCCCAAATTGTAACTTACAGTACCATATTCCTCGCCGAAATCCTGCAGGTGTTTCCTTATATTAACATTCAAGCTCATTGAAAACGTTTAACGTAATAGTATACAAGAATACAACCAAACTTATATCCTTCTACTGTTATCAAATAATGTACGGCAGAAGTTAGTACTGAACTAGATTGCATTTTCCATTATCATAAGTTGAAATGACCATATAGCAATCCTCCAATATTACCCTATATTACGCTTTTAGACCTTTATTTAGGGTACAGTAGTAAAGAGACAAAATACATTAACTTCAAAATTGAGAACAGGTATACCATAAAAATGTATGGAAATTGACATACAATCACTATATCCCGTCATACTGTCGCATACATTTTTTGTTATTATTCTACATAAGAAGTTTATATTTAATAAAAATAAAAACTTTATGTTACAATAAATCTTCTAAGTGAATAGTCACACAATTTGAAATAGGAGCACATTCTCTTTTTTTTGCTTTACGATATCTCTAACATATTCGTTGTCCATTCATAATTGATATGTATTCGCAATTAATCTAAGTTACTGCAAATGTACAAATTTGCTACTTAAGAACGAGTGGCTTTAATATTAAAAAATTAGCAAATTTTCACAATTACATTTATAGGTCCAGCTATTATATCACGATCCTAGCCTTGGAAGACCTGTCAATTTTCTCCTGAAACGATTAGAAATTCTAAAAGAAGAAGCTGCAGGCTTATCACGGCCGCCGGACATTGACAGATACCTCTCGAACTTTTGTAGTTGGCAAAGAACAAAGAATCCTGTTGGTGATCGTGAACCCCAACATTGGGACCATGCCCTGATACTAACTGGATTGGATCTATATGTTCGCGGAAAACATGGGAAAATATCTAGTCAAGTAGTTGGTAAGTAATTTTATATCATCTCGCAATTATTGAATCGCTTCAAGTAGAATCATAAATATGTGTACCTAATACTTTTTTTAATTTTTCAAGGTTTAGCTCCAGTCGCCGGGATGTGTACGCTGACAAGTAGTTGCACGGTTAACGAAGGGAGACATTTCGAAAGTGTTTATGTTGTCGCTCACGAAATTGGGCACAAGTAAGTTAAATGTCATGCAAATTACGACCGGCAAAATTCGCAGAATATGATAATCGAGTGCGCTCAGTAATTGCTTGTTATCATCATAGAATACAAACAGCCAAATTATCGTAAATCGCAATTCTCGGTTCACAAACTAGAAAATAAAATTTTACGTTTCACTATCGTTCCAAGAACATCACGAAGTGAATTAGTTTTGTTTACCTACGTTTAATTAAGCAACATATATTTAAAGGGAAACGTGTTACATTAAACAGGAAAAGATATCTCGTTTAATAGTTGAATAAGAATACAATTAGCGTACTTTCCTGCAATTAAATTTAACTCTAATTAGAGATGAGAATATAGAATACTCACTTCGCATTTTGTAAAGATTTTTCAAACCTGTACACCGATTATTGTCACAAATAAATCAGAATTTGAAGTATATTTACCAAAGTCTTTAAGTTAATCAATTGCATTTGATAATGTAGTTAGTACAATTTCAGATTTTCTGACATCTTAGAAACCGTAGCAATTCAATATGAAGATGATTATAACGACTGGCGAACTGTGTAAATGAAATCACTTCTGAATTATAAAAAAGATGAAGACTAGCTTCCCCATGTGTAATACAAAACTGCAATAAAAAATTAAATTCAAGCTTTTTTGTGCTTTCGCATATTTTATTAAATTGGGGAATACCTTACTAGTAGTTAAAACGGAAAAGAAAATGAAGAAATGTTTCGCAATTGTACTAGATACATATGTACATACATACATATTTACTACTACAGTTGTTCGAGCTGAACATAATTCAGCATCCTTATTTCATAGGAATATCAGATTTACTACCAATACATACAATTCAGCAAACAAGAAACTTCTTGCTTCGTATTCTTTTAATGAAGTAAGTTGTCTAAATTGAGTAAAGCACTAGATGTACTAAAACTGTATATCTTATATCTTACGTGCACTGACAACAAAAGACTGGCACCCCATATTTGGAACTCTTAAAAACTGAATTAGTAGCTTGAAATCACAATAACAGTTTTTTTTAAGTAATATAATCCGATTGCGACGCATAAATCTCTCCTAAAATGTGTACCACTCGATCGCTTAACTGATGCAGAAAATAGCTTAACAGCTTACCTAGTTTTGCTCTGTTTTGGACCTAATATTGAAGACAGCTTACGTGGTTTGAAAAACAGGTCAAATCCAGGTAAGCTGTTTCCAATATTAGCTAAGTTGTTTTCAATACCATTTAGACTGATTCTAATAAGTCTAATAAGTTGTCGTTCTTCGCCAGCCTGATCCAGTTGTATGTGATGTACAAAATTAAATAAATAATTTGTTTTTCGTTACAATTTTGGAATCCACTTTAAAAAGTAATTTGATGGTAAAAAATCATAATGGTAGAATGCGCCCTTCAAGTAATTCGCAGGTTTTCAATTTTGGACGTGGAGCTGTTGGTAGATTTTTCTCCAACACTTCGTTGGATGGTATATAATGTTGACAAAAATGATAGCAACAGGTAGTAAAAGCAAAAACAAGACACCGAATGGCGTGACCATGGCAAAGGAATCGGTAGGCTCGTCGACGACAGTCACTAACATGCGCATTCTCAAATTGGAAGTTAGCTATCCATGAGAAACAGCTTAATTGAAATATTGTGAATTGCATTTGGGACATTGTTATTGATATTTGTAACCATAACTGCAAAAATAGCAAAGCAACAATCACTGAAAAGCAAAATATTTACTTCGCAAGATCTTTCAACCTATACACCGAATATTGTCAACAATAAATCAGAATTTGAAGTATATTTACTTTAAGTCTTTAAATTAATCAATTGAATTTCATAATGTAGTTTCTGACACCTTAGAAACCGTAGCAATTGAATATGAAGATGATTATTTAACGACTGGAGAACTGTGTAAATGGAGTCACTTTTGGACTATAAAGAATATGAAGACTAGCTTTCCCACACTTAATACAAAACTGCAATAAAAAATTGAATTAAAGGTTTTTTGTGGTTTCGCATTTTTAAATTAGGGGATACCTTACTAGTAGTTAAAACGGGAAACACAAACAGATTTATAATTACATTGAAAAAACTTCATTAAACAGTTTCAAAGATTTGTTCTGAAGAAGAAATATTCTGCCATTTATATAAAGATTAGGCGATCTCCTCCATTAATGCAATTAACATTACTTTAATTGCATTATAGAATTGACCTTAAACAAGGTTTCTCTGTCAACGATAAACTTTATTTTTATATACCACGACAGAAAGATAAAATATATCCAGACAGCATGCAAAAATGTTTATAGGCTCACCCCTTACTTATGTATGTACATTTGGGAGCAAATATGTGTCTACAAATAACTCTCACCCTTAAATTTAAAATACGAGATTGATGAGGATTATTTGTATAAAATTTTATTAAATCTAGGAAGCTTGAATTCCAAACTTGTAACGATTTTGTTGTATTCACAGAAGATATTTAAAAATGATAATGAGATCATAATAGCTTACGGGAATTATTTAATAGAAAATGGATAATTTTCAATTTTGTTTTCTGTAGTCTAGGAATGAGACACGACGGACCAATGGCGGATAACGATTGCGATCCAACCAGCTACATTATGTCCCCTACACTGGGCAGTGGAAAGATCACCTGGTCTTCATGTAGCCGAAGATACCTAGAAAAATTCCTTGAGTAAGCATTTCTTCCATAGAAGTATCTTAGTAGTAGTAGTATTTATTAAACATTGTGTGATTCATTTGTTAAAGCACTATACAATCAAGATGCTTATTAGACCACGGCAGCTCGGCTGGTCAATTAGATCACAGTGCCGAGGGAGATCTACCAGGTGAAAGATTTGATGCCGACCAGCAATGTAAGATTTTGCATTATTCCATTCATCTACAATGAACTGTCAATTTCAATATTAGGTATGCTGAAATATGGAAGGGGAAGTCGCCATTCATCACAGCAACCACTAGATGATGTTTGCCGCGATCTCCATTGTGAAAGAGAACGGTATGTATATCAATAGAAAGGAAAAATGACATGAGTATTTTTATATTTTAGATACACCTGGACCTCTCATCCTGCTTTAGAGGGAACATCCTGTGGACATAACTTGGTAAGAAAAATTACATTTTAAAAAGATTTGTTGGGTATTAAACAGTATGGTTTCTACAGTGGTGTAAAGGTGGAAGATGTATCACTAAAGGACCTACTACAAGCTCTGCATATCGTGCTTCCCAAACGTCTTTAGCAAGAATGGAACCGGTGAATGGCGGGTGGAGTAAATGGAGACAATTCAGTGATTGCGCTTCTGGTTGTTTGTACGGAGAAGAAGGTCGTTTAAGAACTGGTAGCGCTGGAATCATGGTTACTACGAGATTGTGCAATAATCCAAGGTAAGTATGTATATGATGAAGACTTACAACTGGTCGCAGATTATAATACTCTCAGAACCGCAAATAATGTGTTTTTGTCAAATTATTAACTAAAAGTTTTTTTATACAGGCCACAGGCAGGCGGATCTAAATGTGAAGGTCATGACAAAAAGTATCAAACATGTAACGCAAAACAATGTCTGAATGTACCAAAGCTGACAATACGCGAATTTTCTGAACAAATTTGTACTAGAGCAAAGGAAGTGGATAAAGAACTGACAGGCATTGGTTCTCAGAGAATCAGCACAGACAGTAAATAATGTACATCTAAGGTTCATAACAATAGCCTTGCAATTATGTATTTGTAGATGAAGAGGCTTGTATGGTTTGGTGCCATACAAGAAACGGCAGCACTAAGAGCAGAGGATGGACATTTCCCGATGGTACAGCATGTCAAACAAAACGGAACAGATACAGCAAACCCAGCTATTGTATTAATGGCAAATGTGTAGTAAGTCGCTTGTTTTATTTGTTGTATCTCTTATGTAATATATGAAAACATCGTAAATTTTAGGACTTTCATTGTGATATATACGATGAAGAGCAATACGTTTTGCAGTCCGAATTATGTCCTAACGTCAATAAAGAAGATAATGAAATTATCTGGAAAACTGGTCTTAGACGTAAAGACTACAGTGTTCAATGGGTCAGTGCGAGTGGCTGTCACTTTAATTGTATTTCACCTGGTTCTGGCATAAGGCTGGTAGTGCGTAAAAATAAGAAAGGAAGGTCCAGTATTCAACTTTGCCATCCTGATCAATACGTAAGTGTAGTTTTTGTTAAGTCACATCTGGCTGGGCATAAAGCCTTCGCCTCTAACTTTTTCCTTCTCCGTGTGAAAAAATTCAGTAATATATGATATTACTGAATTAGCTTATAAACGCTACAATATTGAAACAGGCGCCAATTGGTTAATTGATTTTTTTGCCGATGAAGTAGAAAGAAAATACTTCAACTATGTATGTACTTCGACGTGGAAGTGCACCTAGTTTCTAAATCCAAGTTAATAATAATATAGTAATAATACTATCGTAGACTTTCTCAGTTGTGTATTATTTTTGTTTGTCTTTTGTTTCCATTTGTTTATTATTTTGTTGACTTTGCGATTGTAATTTTTTGTAGGGTTGTGGAAGAATAAAGTCTCCATTTCAACATGCTTCCCTGGTTTGTACCAAGTACAGAGAGAAAGTCCGCCGATTATCTGGATTGGGCATGCAAATATCTCCTGCAGTTGGTAAATGCTAATTGTTATATTTCATCTACCTACATATAGTAGAGTGCAGATTTTTACGACCGTTATTTACTGTGTTGAAATCTTTCGGATGTTGCCGCGTAGAAATCAGCGAAGCGAAGAAGAAATTAGAAAAAGATAACATCATCAGTCTTTATGCTTAATGCTTCTGAAGAAGCTGACAGCATGATCAGGAAACCGTCAAGTGAAAACTTTTCGACGCGACAACATCCAAAAGATTTCAACACAATTGCATCTATCTATATCATAATATTATTTCTCTGTCATACAGAGGATCCGGATAGACCTTGTCGAGTTGCATGTCAAGATGAAACCATACCGCACAGATTTTATTTAGTAAATGGTGAAGACGGCTGGTTTCCGTTTGGTACGGATTGTTCGAAAGGAACCGCTAACAAGAAGGCGTATTGTATAAGTGGCAAATGTCTAGTAAGTAGAACTGACTAGAAATAATAGATCCCTAAATAACTGAGCAGACAAATTATTGCATTATTACAAAATAAATTATTTTATTTATTGCAGGAATTTGGTACTGACGATACACCTTTGTCTCAAACCGAATTTACGCTACCTCTACTCTCGCGCAATAAGAGATCATTGCACAACAACAGCACTAGAATTACAGCTACATTGCACCAACAAGAACTGGATGAAATTATCAACAGACTTAATGCCACAATATCAGGTGCAGTCACAATGTTACTACAACAAGAGCTACAGATTTCATAGTTTGATGTTTACAGGTCAACCTAGTATCGGAAGCCAAGATTTCAATATAGATTTAAGTAATCCGATTCATGTCAATATGGACATGGATATGGAACGTATATCGCCACATAATTACTACAAATCCGGCCAGGATGATTACTACAATTATACATGATAAACCAAATCTGCCAAAAATGTGTATTAGTTCGATTTGATTTTTAGATATATTATTGCCTATTGCTTCCTATATTTATAAATAAATTATAATAAAGAATGACAATTTTATTTATATGTACCTGTTTGTTTCATAAATAGATGTGGAGTAGACTTGAGCTGAAGAAGTAATTGTGCGAGTAATTTAAAATAGAAGTTTTCTGAATTCTCCACAATTAATAAAATTTTTAAAGACAAGGAAAATAATCATGAATATATAAATCAATTCAAAAATTCTAGCACAGCGTTTTTGTAGTGATTTTTTTCATTTTAAACAAAGGTTAAAGCTCGAAATTCTAATTTGCAGCATAGAGTGGAGTATGTAAAAGGACTCCTCTAAAAGACGGTTTCCTCTACTATAGTTATAAACATATCGAGCAAAGATTTTATAACCATTCGTATCACTAAAAAGTTTTTTGTTAAATGGCATCCTCTCTTTTCTTTCTCAAGTTCTTTTTTTTTTGAATATTAGAGACAGGAAACTACACACAACTAGAAATTGCACGAATAGAATAGAATAAGTTCCTCAACAAACAGTTCAACGAATTTCTTACTTGATAAAAGAAAGCATTTCCACAACCAGAAAGTCTGTTTGGGATGATCGTCATGTTATTAAAGTTACCGCAAAAAACTGTGGACTATCGAGTAGGTAATGGAATAAATGCATTTCTTACTGTAGAAGGAAGGACCTTATCGGTGTGGATAATCTGTCATCACCACGCCCAGATTAACAGTTAAAATGGAAAAAGCGCGATATGAGTGGGCCAAACAATTCAAAAACTACATATGAGACTAATGACAGAATTTATAAAACTAAAAACGCAAAAAGTCATTACAAAAAGAAATATATTGAATTTCGATTTTCTGTTTAACTTATTAGACTGTATTCAGTGACGAAACACAGATAGAACCGCTCACTAAATGGGCGCTATTTGCCAAGAGACGTCCTTCAGAACGTTTTCATGAAGATTGTTTAGTAAAATCTGTGAAACACCCGCTGGCGGCCATAATACGGTCATGTATAACGCCAGAGAGACCAGAATCATAATATTTCGTGAACGGAACTGTGAACCAAAAACAATGTAAACACATTTTAGAAAAATGTTTTAATGCCATATTTGAATGATTTGCAAAAAATGATACTACTGTGGCCAGAAAATTATCCAGATCTAAACACTATCGAAAATGTGTGGAATACGTTAAAACGTCTGGTTCACATGAACAACAACAAGACGAAACAACAACTAATCGAAAATATGGACGGGGTGTGGGAAAATAATGAAGACATAAAACAATGTATATACTGTATGTCCAGCATTGTTTGAGTAATTTAGTAAAAGTATAAAATTTTCAGGTGGCCCTAACATTTTGAGCACGTACAGTACAAACTAAAAAACTCACATAAGTATAAAGCTGAAGGTAAGATGCTCCACCGCCAGAAGCGAAAACCTAGCTTAGTTGACGACAAGTTTGAGTTACTTTCTTCGCCCAAGTTTCTCTCCAGGTGAAGTCACTTATAGTAGCAAAGCATTGTTGTGCATTTATTTTGCTTTATGTTGTATGTAAGTTCATGATATATACATATATGATGCAGTTAAATCCCGTAAATCTTTATAATAGAGACTCGGAGTATGCAAGCCCCAGACATGTTCGACTGTTCTTTGTAAGCATGTCTATTTGCACTACTCGCCATTAAAGTTAGGACAGTTAGTAAAATTCAATTCAAATTCAAATATTTTCGCCATCCAATACTGTATTACTTTAAAAGATTATACAATAAATTTCAAAAAATGTTTGTTTAAGATGAAAATCCTCATTATAATAAATGAAATAGAAGCAAATTTCAATTTATGTCAATAACATGGAATAAAATCATTAAGAAACAATATTCAATGAATGATAGATTAGCAGGTTTACAATAACGGGAACATGTCTAGGGCGTTGTATACTTTAACAGTGTGTTTGCCATTATATTAGGAAGAAGTTCTTATCATATTTGCTGTAAATCAGTTTGTTAACCAACCATTCACGATACGGACGTTCCGTTAGTGTGTTTGTGAACACATTATTTAAAACATGCCGAAAGGAAAACCGATAACTCTGGCATAGCGATCAGCTATTCTCACATTATACCTACCTATGTAGAAAGATATTCTGTATGTGTAGCTAATTGCGGAAAAATAACTAATGAGCAAATCAACTGTACACTATACTATATTCATCGGTACCAAACCACCGGTGCTTTAGAAGATTGTAATTGACCTTGTGGATCAAAAGAGAAGACATGCGCGGAAAATCGACATCTGAAAATGCTAAGCAAACGAAACCGACGATGACAGTGCCTGAAATCGCAGCAGAAATCAAAAATGCACCGATGCACCGATTTCTCTATCAACTACCAAACGTCATTTAAGAGAAGCCGGCCTTTACGGTCACGTTGTGGTAAAACAAACCACTGTTACGTCGTAGTAATAGGCAAAAACATCTACAATGGGCTAACGAATCCAAAAATTGGACGGCAAAGATTGGCAAAATGTCCTTTGGACCGACGAAACCAGTGTTCGTAAGACGAACGAGTGCGGAAAAAATGTTGCGCAATTGTGTCGTTCCCACAGTTAAACACAGTAGTGGTTCCGTGGTGGCTTGCCGTTGTTTCAGCAGTGCAGTAACCAGAGATCTTGTAAAAATTGATGATATTAGGTGTAAAGAAAATTATAGACAAATATTGGAGGAAAACACTGTGACATCCGGATTGCGTTTTATAAGTCACACCTTGTGTTTGCGCATGATAACGGCCCCAAACATATACCACGAATTGGCAAAGAGGGTTTAACGTTTCAAAAACCCAGCAAACACAGTTATGTATATTATATATTAATGTTATATAACCGCCGATCTTTAAACTCTGCATGCTACATGATTTGTAACCTACATGTAACTTACAATTTCAGAGATATTACATGGTTTGGACCTTATAACATAGATGTAACATATACATTCTTTACAATATATCTGAAATATAACATTTATAGAGATGATATATTAAAAGTTATGTTGCATTCATGTAAATGTATCATGTAGTTGTATATCGTCGGTCCACAAGAAAAGTGACACATCTCAAAAACCCGACTTTTTAGTTTAATAGCATAAAATGTTGATAAAGGTTGTTCAACAGCAACATTTTATGCTATTAATCTAAAAAGTCGGATTTTTGAGATGTGTCGTTTTTCTTGTGTACCGACGATACAGTAATGATCACTATTATATTAAATATATACATATCACCTTGCTTTAATTTTAGGTGGGTATTATATTTTTTATGTATTACTTACCTATTTACACTACAGTTTGCTATTTTCCAGTAGTTTGTCTTGTTACATTGCATGAATTTCCTATTCTTTCATACCTCTGTATAATCAGTGTAATTTAAAAACAAGTAGAACTTTAGTTTAATAAATATAGTGATGGGAAAATACATAACATCATACTTTTTGTATAGACTGTCATCCCCGAATATAAACCAATGTTTACGAAAGCATTTGCAATTTTACAATTCAAATATAGGTAAAATTGGAGAGGTTAAAAAAATGGTGAAACGCAGATGAAGTTATTTATTCAGAATTACGCATTAGTTTACAGACCATTCATTATAAAAAATATAAGTGCTTTTGCCAGAGCTACACACATTGCAATAATAGTAAAAGAAAGAAACTGCAAAAAATGAAATATATTAAATAACAATGAAGTTCAACGTTACCTACAGATATAAAATTTGAAATAAAATCAATTTTTTAATGTTGTCATTCAATTGTCATGGGAACTATTATTCTCGCGAGATGCTCGCGAGTCAGTCTTAGCATGGTCTTAGCTTACTAAGCTGTAGCCATTCACTTACCTTAGTTTCAATTTTTTTTCTTTGATGTTATTGGTTTTGGTTAGTAAATATCCTGTTTACACAATCTTTTAGAGTGACGGCTCCCAATAGTATTTATGAAATGCATCTAAAAAAAGAAAGCCAAAAATGGTTTCTATATTAGATTATACTGATACTTACAAATATTTCCGTAATTGTTTTATCATTCCACAACTCATTGTCACAGGTTTTTATGTCCTCGATAGTTTTCAACTGAATTGTTTCCATAAGCTCTTGGCATTGTTCATGTGGGACTGAAGATACATTTTCGTTTTCAATTATCCTCAATCTTGAATGTGGTAAGTATAAGCACAAACGTAATTTAGAGGAGTACAATTTTTAGGTTAGAATACTTCAGCAGTGGTGACGTAAGTAAAATGAAATAAAATTAATATGCAACGCATACGTTTTGAATCAATTCAATTAAATTTACTCTAATAAGTGAAACATCGCTTACCTTTTCTTTTCTATTAAACACAAACACTTCTACTGCTCTAACAGTACGTCGGCGGGAATCAAAACACAAACAGGTGGAAACGGAGTCAAACAACGGAATGACAGTTGACAGCAACTATTACCACAATATAACAATAAATTTCTTAATAACAAAATGAGTCTTTTTAAATATGACGTTTTAGTATTTTATAAATACAGAAATACTTGATATATATAAAATAGTACACTGATATTACCTGGCACAAATACTTCGTTACTGATATAATATGAATTAAACAACATGTTACACTATGAGAGCAAATTTACAGAACATCTGTATTAACTTCGTTATGTAGCAACTAGAGAATGTAAATTGTATACATCCATATTTATGTTATATAACTGGGTAATATTACAATGTAATCTGTTTGATCCCTCATTGAGATATAACACACATATGTTGGTTTACTGGGAAGAAACAAACATTTAGAAAATCATATCCTGGCCACCACAGACTACGGATTTGGACCCCATCGAACTACTGTGGGCGGAGCTTGAGAGACGAATTCGAAAGGTTTGTGCAACTTCAAAAAACATCTGTGGCAGCGTCTTCAAACTGTGACATAACATTCCCGGTGAAACTGAAAGCATATTTTTGTAATATGAATGTTTTGTTTAATTTTTTTAAGATATTATTTTTTCTTATTTGTATATATTTTTAGTTGTAGCTTTAAGTTTTTACTTTCATTTTAACTACTCATCATTATCTTATTCACATTTTCAATAATTTACTACTTGTCCTAACTTTAAAGGCCGGTAGTGTATATTGTATTTACTTTCTTTATTTACATTAATTGGGAAGCAAACAGGACGAACCGAGTAATAGTATATCTAAAAATATAACATTTTTTATCAGTACTAAACAAAAACGATTAAATTTGAATCAACAAGGCAATAGTAAAGAAGATAGAGAAGAAAAAAGAAAGATGTAATTCAAATTAAAAGTTGTTAACCAATTATGTAATTGGTTTTAATTTTTTTACTTGAACGAACGAAATAAGTTATTAAATATCTGGATTTAATCACGATTTATATTATAAAATATCAATTATATATTAAAGAACAATTCTAAACAAAATAGTTATCCAAATGAATTTTACGAGAAACTAATAAGAAAACGAATACATAAAATATACAACACAGGCACGAAACAAAATAATAAGATATATCACACAATTCCATATATCAACGACTTAAGTGACAAAATTAAATACGAATTTAAAAAATCAGATATAAACGTTACATTTACACCAAACAATAACAGACAGTTATTTACATATTTAAAAACTAAGATTAAAAAAGATAATCAAAGTAATGTCGTATATAAATTAGAATGCAAAGACTAATAAATGTTACGTTGTGTTATGTAGGGCAAACTAGACAGTATTTAAAAAAAATCGACTGTACAATCATCAATACACTGTAACGCATAACATAACCGCGGAAACTGCTTTGTCTAAGCATTCTAAAGAATTACGACATAACTTTGACTTTGAAAATGTTAGGATTTTAAACAAAGAAAATAGTTATAAAAAGAGATTAATATATGAAATGATATACATTAAAAAAGGAAATAACGCGGTCAATTTTAGAACAGATATAGAAAATTTAAGTATTATTTATAATAATTTAATCACCTAATCACGCCTGAATTTTATAAAATTAAGTTCTTGAGTAGGTTTTTTTGGCATGTTTTTCCCTAGTCCTTGAACAGAATTGTTAGAGCTTGACAAAAAATACATTGATATAAGGATCATTATTCTTATGATCATAAATTTACATTTCAAAATATCTTAAATAGTCCACTATATTGTAAACATAATCCTATATATCACTGAATTTCTTTGTCTATAGATAATTTTGTTGATAGGCATGGCTAGTTATTTACTTATTATTTGACACGAATTAAATGTCAATTTTATTCCACTGATGAAGTTATAAGGAAAACCATACTACATTGTAAGGGTTTTGGAATAAATTTGATCTTTATTCGAATTGGAGTGTTGTAATAGACCTATAAAAGTGGAAAGAATATCAGGAAAATAAGATAAGTAAATAAAGGTCATAAAAATACATATACTAATTATAAAATATGTATAGAGAAGTCGCAGGATGCGGAAGCTCTTGTGTGACCTGGTTTATTTGGAGAATAAACCACTATTATTATTATTATTATTATTATTATTATTTATTTATTTATTTTTGGACTGTTTTATTTAATTTTTTGCATTGTATATATTTACACTCGATGTCCATAGTTGTTATAATAAATTGTTTACCTAAATCTACGTTGTATATTTCGATTTTTATACGCCTTAGATCAGACCGCTATGCGTTACTTAAAAAACATCATTAACATAGAAACAGCGATGATTATATCTTTTTGCACGGCCACCTAGATAATAGCGTCATTATTTAAATATGTATGTATATGCATATACATACATATATTGGATGTAATGTATCAAACCCGTATAATACATATTTATGAGATTTGTTTAGTAGGTAATTGATGCTTTTAATATTTACAAAACAAGCAGAGAAAGAGAGATGATGATGCGAAAACGAGATCGCTGTATTTTTTTTTCGTTTAAAGAGCCATCAAAAATTAACTTATAGTATGTAGTACCTATGTAGGTTTCAATATGTTATGTAAAGTATATACGCCTGGCTAGAATTAAATGCAACAGTTCGCGAAATATGTTAATAAACGTTTCGGCTTACTAATTCAGATCTTCACAATTTTTATACCTATTTTGCATTTGGTCATAAACATTTACATTGGTGGGTGGAACCATGGAAGTAAATCCAGTAATTCATTAATTTAATTTCTCGTGATGGCAGCTGACTAGAATTTAAAATTGAAATTTAAAATTTTTATCATTTCTAATTGATATTTAGGTAACATGTTCACATTTTTGTTGTAGGCATATTATCCATCTCTCATGTTAAGTATAACATAACTATGTAAATTAACGTTCTTATTAACAACAATAAGAGTTTGTATGTTTATATCTTTACTTATAAAATCACGAAAATAATACACAAAGCAAACAGATTTATGTATGTAGGTACCGACTGGTATTAACATATAAATCATATTACTTACCTATATATACCTACCCATATTGATGTATATTGATTTAAGTGTCGATATATAACAAAGATTTCCCAAATTCTAAATAAGAGTACCAATGAACGCAGAGGTTTGTTACCAAATCATTAATCTTGCAACTTCAGACTAACAATGACTGTTGGCCGTTCTACTTCAGAAAAGAAAAATGTTATTTCTTTTAAATGATTACGAAATTTCATTAATATAATATTTATTGGTACCAAACTATCTAAAGTGCAGCTACACCATGAATACAATCAACATAAATAGGTATACCTAATATATGTGAAATACGTGAAAATATTTATAACGTAGTTGTGTTAAGATGACATCCTCCATCCATAATCAAAGTTTCACCTGTAACAAAGCTAGACTTTTCACTTGCTAAAAACAAGATCACTTCTGCTGTTTCTTCCACCGTTCCAGCCCTTCCCAACAAATGAGACTCCTTAGATTTCTCAAGTATAATTTGAAAATCAGCGTCTGAAATTCCAGCGCGTCTAAATATATCAGTTGGCACCAATCCGGGATTTATACTATTTACACGTACTTGTTTCGGTGCAAGTTGCAACGCAAGACATCTGGTAAAATGATCTAATGCCGCTTTTGACATGCTGTACGGTATGAATTGTGCGAAAGGGCGTAATCCTGCGAGACTGGATACATTAACGATAACACCCTTACTCTGTATCAAATGCGGTATCGCTAAACTAGTTAATAAATAAACAGACCTCACATTCGTCGAAAATATCTTATCATACATTTCCATATTCCCATCTTCAGGATTACTCACAAAAAATATGCCGGCATTGTTAATTAAGATATCCAATCTTTCATATGTTTTCATTGTGGTCTCCATAATTTTCCTTACATCACCATCGAGGTTTAAATCGGCTTTTATAATCAGAGGTTTCAAATTACTTTTCTCTTGACATTTTTGGGCGGTAGCCTGCAAATTCTCTAAATTTCTACCAGTTAACGCTAACTTAGCACCTTCACTAGCAAACTTAACCGCTGTAGCTGCACCTATTCCAGAACTCGCGCCTGTTATTAACACTACTTTACTTGACAACATTTTAACTTGAACAGGAGAAGAATATGTATATGTTTACGATTGAAATACGAATGAAACAGTGTTGATATAATAGTCGTTCTGGTGAAAGTACTCGTCAAAGTGGGTGTTAAAACCTTGAATAAAACAACAACAGAAATCTGGTCAAAAATAATGAATGTCGTTTTAAGAACAGTTTTTCGTTCCCATTACAATGCATTAATTTATAGTTTGCAATTTCTGATCACGCACTCATATTGTTTAGTTTAATAGTCTATGATTATGTAGTCTGTAAGTATATATTATATAGAAAAAATGTAAAAAATTTGGTTTGGATATTTTTCATTGTAGTTTAAAACATTATATAACAACTATTTAAGCTGTTTGCAGAATTTTTATTGTACAGTGCTGTGAATAATTATAGGTTATTTGTTATTTCCTTATAAATATAGATAGTACCCAACAATAACGAAATATATTTTTAGATAATAACTTCTTACAACAACCGCCTACGCATCCAGTCGCTGATAAAGGGACTGCATCAACATTTTTTATAGTATATAAACTCTGTAATTAATATTGTAATTAAGTCTTAGTATATTACTCGTCGTAACGTGTAAATTAAGATTCAACTGTAGACTGTGTAACCCCGAGACTCGAACCAATAAAAATTTTGTTTTAAATACTACCACCGTAATATTTATAACTTATACATACTTTAAAAGCGCTTTATTAACTTTTGAATATGTACAACAAATAAAAAAAAATGATTTTTTTTAAACTAAGGATTAGTTGTCAATAAAGAAGAAGAAGAATAACAATTCTTTTCCACGCGGCATTTTCCATTCACAACCGGACTAACCGCGTCTAACCCAGAGATATAGAGTAAAGAGAACGCTCATAAACCACTGCGCATCCAAATTTTGCTACACACTGGGGAGTCGCCATTTTTAACCTTCAGACTACCAACATACTTAAAATTTAAGGTTGTAAACCCATAGATGAAATATTCCCTACAAAATAATCAGAGAGATAAGAGTAGGAAGGATGCGCCTAAACCACAGCGCAGCTAAATTTTGATTTAGTTTGTGTTGCCTAGGTTACGCATATATAACTTTTTTCGGCTTGTTTTTGCATTTATGAAAAACAATTTATTATTTTTGAGGTTACATTTACATTTTCAGTTATTAATTTGAATTTGTTTAACATCCCGTCTACTGTAAGAGCGTGTAAGAACGTAAGCGTTTTAGAGAGGATTTTCATCATTTGATTTTATTATACATGATTTCTTAATTTTACTTACGTTTTCTTACGGGAAGGTTATTGCAAGAGTGGTTTAAAAGTAGTAGAATATCGTATGCCTAATATTTATAATACTCAAATTGATAATTTTTAAGTCTAAAGCAAATATTTTGAAAGTTTTTAGGGAAATTAAATATAATACACTTGAATTATATGTATTATTTTAATAATTTGAGTCAATAACTATGCTTGTTCAATTGAAAATTACTTAATTGAATAAAACCATGGGTTAAAACAAACTATTCATACCATTATTCTGTAGATTATTCTGTAGGGAATGCTAAGTCTACGGGTTTGCAGCATTGAATTCCAAGTAAGTTGGTAGTATGAAGGGTAAAAATGGCGACTTTCAAAATTAGACATTCGCGCATGTTATACGAGCATTCTCCCTACTCTATATCTCTGGTCTAACCTAAGTGTTATACAACTAATAACACATTAGAAATGTTTTAGGCAATTCCAAAGACAAAGTAGAGGGGAGACATAAGTATGGAATTTACCAAATTGCATATAAGAACATTTTACATTTTTATGTGGTATAGTCATACATGTAGAATTCCGTACTTTAAAATATTTTTGTCTGTGGATGCTTTTTTTTTGTAGATCCAAAATAATTTACTACTGCTATATATTTAAATTTTTTATTAAATAATAAACCGTAGATTACTGGTAGGTATGAACATACATACCTTTTATATACTAAACTACATACGAAACTATACAGTAAAGCATTTCCATTACTTTTGAAATTCTGTATGGTCCGAAATGATTGAGAGGTAACAGCTCACTTTATTATCTTCAAAAAATAAACTCTATTTTACATTCTATTCTACTTCTATCATACGTGAAACAGTATTAATTACTTTTAAGAATTTTAATCAATATAAAACGACATTATTCTAATTTAAGAATTACATGTTTGGATACAAAAATATTTAAAAATTTCGTATGAAATATAAAGTACATATGCATACAACTTCAACATCGTTAGTTAGTAAAAACATGAACAAAAATTTAATGTCAGTAAGATAATAGACAAATATACGGCAAACATTTATAATGCAGCTGAACTAAGATGACATCCTCCATCCATGAGCAAAGTTTCACCCGTAACAAAGCTAGACTTCTCACTTGCTAGAAAAAGAATGACTTCTGCCGCCTCGTCGACAGTTCCAGGTCTTCCAAGTAGATGGGAATCTTTACATTTTTCGTACATAAACTGTATTTGTTCTGCAGACATTCCTGCGCGTCTATGTATATCAGTTGGTACCACGCCAGGATTAACACTGTTTACACGTACCTGTTTTGGTCCAAGTTGCAATGCAAGACATCTGGTGAAATGATCTAATGCCGCTTTTGACATACAGTATGGAGTAAACAGTGCAAAAGGACGTATTGCTGCTAGGCTGGATACATTAACTATAGCGCCCTTAGTTTTTATTAAATGCGGTATTGCTAAACTTGTTAGTAAATAAATAGATCTCACATTTGTTGAAAATATCTTATCGTACACTTCCATATTTCCATCTTCTGGATTTGAGATAAAAAATATACCGGCATTATTGATTAGAACGTCCAATTTTTCGTAAACCTTAATTACTGTATTGATAATATTCTTTACGTCGTCATCTAGATCTAAATCGGCTTTTATAATTACGGGTTTTAATTGACTCTTTTCCTCACATTTTTGTGCGGTGGTCTGCAGATTTTCTAAATTTCTTCCGGTTAATGCTAGTTTAGCACCTTCGGCAGCAAATCGTACAGCTGTCGCTGCACCTATTCCCGAACTCGCACCTGTTATTAAGACCACTTTACTTGAGAACATTTTGAACTCTATAACACACTTGTGTTTACAATTGGAATGCCTATTGAAGATTACTCGCTTGATTCCAACGTGGGGAGATATTAACTGGTATGTTGGTCTGATAACCTTGAAAAGAAATTTAAGTGGCGTCTAGGCGGTAGCAGGCAACGTTAAAAATGAATTAAATTAAATTTACGTTACAAATTGAAAGAAATCGGCGCAAAGAAAAATAAAACTGTTTATTTGTGGTGGTAACAACAGCGATAAGAAGTAATAATTTATACATATATATTAATTATTTGTATACTTACTTATTACATATAGCTATATTTCGCATAAAACAACATAATAATGTCCGTTTAACTTGCTATAAATCAATCCATACAATAGACAATGAAGCTCTACATAGAGGAAAATGAAATAAAAAGAATAAAAGTATGTGGCGAGTATAAATACATTAAACATGACTAATAAATTAACAATAATGGATAAAGCAAAGCGCAAATATCAAGCAACTACACAATGACAGTAAAAGATAAAAGACGCAGTTCAAATTACATTAGCTACTTTATTTTTTGCAGTCGATCTGCCTAAGCAGATATATGCATAGTCAACATAAATTGAATTATTTGCACATAATTGTGATAGTAAAGCAATGATATTACTAGAGCCGTGCAAAGTTTAAGTATGAGTCACAAACTGCAAGGCCGTCACATCTATTCCATTGAAGTAACAAACTAAGTAGATAGCGAGGTAAATAAGTGAAATAATTATAGTGTTTTTCGATAATTATAAGTATTAGTTAATTAGTTTATCGCTACTTATCGTACATATCAGTATCTTCTCTGTATGTATGTATGTAGTATTTATGATTTTATTTAAATTTCAGAGAATAACGTGCAGTTTGTGTGAATAATTAAAGTTTGTTCTAAATTTTCTTCGGTGAAACTTGTCCGTTTAGACAAAAAACAAGTATGTACATATAAGTAAACATGTTTTTTAAAGAAAAAGTCTTTGTTCAATTGCTTTCACCAATGTTCTTATGTATATATGTATATAGATTTACCGATAGTGAATTCTGCATTACACAGATTTAAAGTTTGAAACCACTAGTTATCGTAATATTAATTAAAATTTATTGCAAAATAGTAAAATACGTTAGCGTTTAGTGAACGAACTACTCAATATATAATGTCAGTGGTGCGAAGTATGATTCATACTTAAACTCTGCACTGCACGGCTCTAGATATTACTAAATTCTTTGCACTTTTTATAGACAATGCCATACGTGCGGTGACAAGCGTATTAACGTGGAGTATAAAGTTGAGTTTACATACAATCGAAAATTATTCCCAACCCCTTAATGCTATCAACTCCATCCAGTAGCACATTGCATATCCAGTAATTATATTTAATTGTGCATACTTTTTGTGTACTTATGACATTACTCTACACTTTGCAGTATTAAGCGATAGGCTACTAGCTCGATACCATGAATTCAATGAGCACACAAATCGCATTGCAAAGGGATGCAATCATCAATGAAGTTAATTTCAAAGCAGTAAATACAATAAATAGATTGAATCGTGCCAAACTTGCCAGCTTCTTCGCGGGGTTAAACTTGAATCACTAGGACCCCATTACGCTACATTAACGCCCTGAAGAAGCCAACAATTCTCGGCGAGAATTTCGCATTAAATAAAAGAATCAAATTTCGCGTTGGAATTTACATCTTTATTCCATACCTCAGTTAGATTTTCGTGGAATCATAAGCGTGAATTTATAGTTTTGTAATTATTTTAACGTTCATGATCGTCAATATCAAAGTGATTATTTGCAACTACAGTTTAAATGAATCCTGAATAAGTGTTTTCTTGTGTAATCATTTTCATTAAATTGCCTAATCTGCAATTAAAATAGCGTGCAATTGAAACTATGAACATTAACTATATATATAACTATATATAACTATATATATCTTCGAAAAAATTAATAATCTATGTCACTTAAGTTGTTTTCTTTCTTATTTTTTGTAATGCCTATGGTATACAGTATTTATAACCTTATTGTCTTATACTTATTGGAACCAACTTAAACGCCTTTCCATCAGTTACATACACTCCCCACGGCACGTAAATGTTGAAAATGTTACAGATTAAGAAAATTATCACTAATTGTGTTTTGCGAATGATATTCAAAGAAATTTTGCCACTTATGACAAACATTGCCTGAATTACATAATAAAATGGCAAGGTCATCTTTATATCTAATCATTCTAAAATTAGACAGTGAGTACACGAGTATACCTTTAAACAAATATAAAATCAAAAAAATTGTCTATTAGGTATGGTAAGATTATTAATTATAGGTATATATACATATATTATACACTATTAACGTAAGTGCATTATTATCTGATGTAACTTTAATTAGCGAATTAATTAAATAGGTAGTTAAAACAAAACATTAAATAGAACATTGTGTTTATTATTGTTTAATTAAACTATTCTAGATTGAAATCCATCTCCTTAAGTAGCGTTTATTCTGGCGAATCATATACATTTTAGAAAAAAATGTATTCGGAAATAAAAACATATTCAAAGTGTAATTAGAATTGTATGTATCAATTAAATAAGAATTGGTCGAACTACATATGATCGTTTCGTATCAAATTTTTACAATTTATAATCAGACATATACACATCTTATCCTTTTAATAACACACTCATATCCTGATATACTTATCATCATTATACACGTATATTAGTAATAAATTAAATTACGTTCAGTTGCCTTCACAATGTTCTCCGGGAAGGTCGTGTTAATTACTGGTGCTAGTTCTGGCATAGGTGCAGCTACAGCGATAAATTTTGCTTCTAGAGGGGCCCTACTAGCATTAACTGGACGAAATGCAAGTAATCTACAAAAAGTGGCCCAACAATGTGAAGAAAAAAGCAACATAAAACCTTTAACGATAATTGGTGATTTAACTATCGATAGTGACGTAAGAAACATATTAGATACAACCATCAAAACTTATGAAAAATTAGACATTTTGATTAACAATGCTGGTATCCTTGCCACAGGAAGTATTGAAGACACAACAGTCGAGCAGTATGATGAAATATTCGCTACTAACGTAAGGCCAGTATATTTGCTAACTAATTTAGCAGTACCACATCTAATAAAGACGAAAGGAAATATTGTTAATGTATCAAGTTTGGCCGGCTTACGAGCATTTCCAACTGTACTAACGTATTGCATGTCAAAAGCAGCATTAGATCAATTCACAAGATGTGTTTCTTTGGCGTTAGCTCCGAAACAGGTTCGAGTAAACAGCGTAAATCCTGGTATAATTACTAGCGATATTCACGTTAGGTCAGGAATAACAGAAGAGGAGTATCCGGAATATATCAAGAGAATGGCTAGTATACATCCACTTGGAAGAGTGGGGCAACCGGAAGAAGTTGCCGATGCAATAGTATTTTTGGCTAGTGACAACGCTAGCTTCACTACAGGAGAAACACTATGTTTAGCTGGTGGGAGACAAAACTGTTGCCCGAGATAATTGTACGAATATAATACATGTATGCATACTATAATATAATATAGTAGTATACATATATATATATATACTATATTATATTGTACTATATTGTATTACGCAATACATTATACTTTACCTTATTTAATGATAGTATCTAATATACTCCTATATTTTATTAAAATTCGGATATATTTTTTCTTTTTTATCAAATAATATTAATGCTAATGCGGACGTTCAACACTAATTTGTGAATGTGTCATTTTTTATTAACGCCCCCCGCATTTTCATGTTTACAATTTCATAAACTGTTTATTGAATTGTCAAAATCAGAATTGTATTATTGATCTTTGAATTACTCTAAGAAAGTAGTTTCGGATATATTTTCTGTACTGTTATGTAGTGATAATGATAACTGCTTATCTTGAAATATTGTTTAGTTTGACCATTATTATGTGTATTTTTATGACCTTTTTTAACTTATCTTATTATCCTGATAGTTTTTCCACTTTTTTAGGACAATTATAACACCGCAATTCTTTAAGGCCCATTGTAAATTGTATGCAGTCACCTACATACAATTTATCAAAATTCTTAGTTAATATTGTAGGAAATTCAGAGAATAGTATAGAAAAATCGTGTTAAATATATAAATAAAAAAATGGTACCACATAATGGAATAAATTTGATCTTTGTTCGAATTGCAGTGTTATAATTGACCTAAAAAAAGTGGAGAAACTATCTGGATAATTTGACCATTATAACGTTTACAATCTATACATGACAATATATGTA
>SMLS01020603.1:0-10267 GCA_004785975.1 Popillia japonica | reverse complement strand
ACCTGCCATACAAAGAAATAAAATGTACATAGTGTGATTGTTATGTTATTTATTGGATAAACATGCACTATAAACGCAACGCAAAAGTATTTATACAGCTATTTTAAATACAAAATACAAAGTGATGGCAAAATTTAAATATTTTGTAACACCACCTTTGGCATCGCTAACGGTCCTCAATCGTCTTGGCACGGACTCAACTAATTTGGCGGTATTATAGGTACAGCGGATCTATTTTGCACCACTCTTCTGTGACCCTGTTCTCCACGTCTCTTTTGCTTCTAATGTGATGTTTGTGTTAATGGTTCATGTCGAGAGACTGTGGAGGTGTTTCAAGAAATTTTGGAGTATTATATAATAACCATTCTTGTACAACTCGTGCAGAGTGTTTGAGGTCGTTATCTTGGTACAAGGAAAAGTCATCAGCAATTCGCAATTTCTGTGCACTTTTTTTAAGATTGGTTTTTAATACTTTCAAGTAAACAAAACTATCCACTATATCTACTTGGAAGAATAACCAAATTTCGTACCCAATTTGTACCCAATATTTACTTCAGTTCGTAAAAATAACTGTCTTCTAAAAGTCTGGAGAGGCATTAATGTATGTTGTTTGGCAAACACAAGACACTTTAGTCTCTTCACATTGTTAAGCAGTGAATTCTAACCTTTGCCAAGTAACACTTTTCGAACTGTATCTGTGCATACATGTTTACTAAATGTCAGTTGAATAAATGAGGTCAATTTTATCGCACTAATTTTAGGATTTTTTCGTACCTGTCGTATGATCGCTTAACGCTCGCGCCCGGTAAGTTTCTTTGGTCTTCCACTTCTAGCTGCATTTGCCGTACTATCTTCTTAAAACACCTCCCCAGTCTCTCGACATGAACTCCATAGACAACCTATGGCATCACCTCGAAGAACAGATCAGGCAACATCAAATTAGAAGCAAAAAAACTTGGAGAAAAGCGCAACTGCCACGAGATTTTGGTGGACCTGTAGATCTGCAGTATACCGCAAACTAGTTCAGTCCATGCCAAGACGATTGAGGGTCGTCGACGACCGTAATACGGAGAAACTCAAATTTTGCCATCACTTTGTTTTTTGTATCTAAAATAGCTGTATGAATATTTTTGCGTTGCGTTTATAGTGGATGTTTATCCAATATAACAATCACATTATTTACATTTTGTTTGTTTGTATGGCAGGTGAATATTTGAAATAAATGTTCTACGTGACATCTGTTAAATATTTCTATTAGCAGTAAACATAGTTTTATAAACACGTAGGTATTCCTGATTTGCATAGCTGTATGAATACTTTTGCTGCTCACTGTATATGCATAATAATATGCTAATACCTATGCGTTAAATAAAAGGAAATAAAATTAGGACGCATTGCTTGTTTTATTGTTTGGTTCTGTGAAACGTCTGCAATTTATTTGAATGGGTATAGTATTGACGGAACAAAGGTACACTTGTTTTAAAGCCGTATTTATATTTAATCGTATTCTACGAATTTCTCTCGCGCCTTTTTAGGGAATATATACATACAATATTCTATTGTGATTTATAATATTGTAACACCTACCTTATTTACCTTGGGTATTCAATTGTAAAACGTTAGTCAGATGTCCCTTTATGTCGATAATTTCCCAAAAAGAAATTACTTGCAACATTTAAGAACGAACATGAATTCGAGATTTCGGTAAGCGCAAAAAACTAATATTTGCCGATGGATAACACTCATTGTGAGTGTAATTGGCATACCTATTAAATATGTAATTGATAAAGTACTTAAATAATGTTTTTTCTGCTACCTTATTTAAAAACAACGTTCTTAGACGAATTATTAAAAAACAAATCGATGGGTTTAAGAAAACGTTGTTTTATCGGTTATATTTTTTTTCAGATGTATCGTCAAACGATTTCTAATCCTTAAAAAACATTCTGTTTATTGCCAGCCGATAAGACCACCTGCATAAGAGCTCGCTACTCGGATTAAATTTTATTGGTCGTAGGCGGAGCAGGGGTGGTACCAATTGCATAAATTCCGAAAATATTAGTTTGCAACCAAATACACACGGTACGAAAGTTCTCCATAAAAATGAATCATCAAGTTATCAATGGTACGACATATGCGATTTGAGTCCCCATGTCTTCCCAACTGTTCTACGGGTTGTTAGCAACACCCTCTTACATTTTTCTGTCATTTTCTTGATGTGAGCTCCAATTCAGTTTAGAGTCCAAGGTCACTCTCAGGAACTTAGCCTCCTTACTGATCTGTATAACTCCATCATCAAGAGACAGTGCTCGTAGGCTATCCAGTCTCATTCTTCTGGTGGAGGGCACAAGAGCAGTTTTTGCAGGGTTTACTTCAAGGTTCTCCTTCCTGTTCCTGGTTCCTCCATTCTTCTACCATCTTTAGTGCCCTTTGCATAAGTTCCGACATTATGCTGGTGCTCTTACCTATGATGAGTACAACGATGTCATCAGCATATCCTTGTGTGTAGTTGTCTGCATCGTTTAGCAGGACGAGCCGCTCATCAGCTACCATCTCCTACAACAGAGGGGATAATACACCTCCACCTCCACTATCCAAAGTCAAACATGTCATCTGTTGATCATGTGAGTATTTGTAGTTGCTACAGGCATCTACAGGTTAGTCAGCACTATAATTTACGTGAATTTAGGTTATGCATCTTTTATCCATCAACATATTTATGTTTGACAGTTCTAGAATGGTTCCAAATTCGGTAATCGTTGTAAACACAATGGATTAAACCTTCGAACCAACGAAGAGTTATCGAATTATTCCTCTCACTTTAGGTCCGTCCAACCGAACTATTTGCTTTGCGGTGTAAACGTAACCACTGAACCATGATGTGACCATGAACAGAAGACAAGATTATGAAAAACTGTCAAATAATAAACTATAAACTTGATATCATTTTTATTGGACATGTAGTACAACCTACAGCGCTGGGGTGGCAAGACAGTGAACTGTTGGAATTATACCCCTTATACCGGGAAATTTGAAATACTAAAATATTTTTAATTTTTGAAAAACTTTCATAATGAAAATCTAAAGTAATTAATCGATAACATTTCTACGTAGATATTTAAATGTTACCAAGTTATTTCTTATACGATAATGTACGTTTCCTCAGGTCATGAAATACTGTTCTAAGAGTTGCAAATGCAAGTTATCAGGTAGGATCGACGTATACTGCTTCTACGTCTATTCATAGTGTAAATAATTTCTATGCAACACACTATAATGTTACGTTTATTTATTTTTATTGAACCATTTTTATTGCGCGCCAATCTTCCATTCAGTACTGTTTTCTGATCAGTGTTGTCAGAGACTTTTCAAAAATTGTACCAATCTTTGGTGAAAAATGTACTAGATTTTGACAGATTCTACAGAAACAAGACAACAAGACCTACAGGCGTACAGCGTTGGCAAAATGTTAAGAGATAGTAACGGTTGACTATAAATGATTGTAAATTTTCGAGTTAATTTGTCAGTACTTCTGTAATTTTATCTTTGTATATCTGATTTTTAGATTTGAATATGACAGATAAGTACTTGTCGAAGTAAAAAGTCAAGCAAATAAGATATGACAGAAATGACATAACCTACAGATGATGCAACTAATACTATATAGCGTGTGTAAAAATTGTCGCAAAAGCTATACGCAGCGACATTCTTCGTTCATTTCTAAATCGAAAATCGCAATGGTAAAATATTGTACCATGCTTCATACGTCTTCACGAGGTTCACGAAGTTCGGTTTTTTAGTCTCTTAATAAGCGCTTGTGTTCGATATTTGTCGGTACAAACAGCTGCAATTTTGAATTTAGAAAACTTTTTATTCTTAATTTATCGACAATTTTTTTTTGTTATGGTAGAGTCTATTTTCAACATTTCTTCGTGAGCCTCCTCTCTTGAAAGATACAATTGGCAGCGTTGTAAGACAATGTGTATGTTTTCTTATTTGGTTTCAATCAAAATCATTAGTGTCAAATTTTGACATTAATCCGGCAGTATTAGAAATTACACCGGAAAGGCTAGAACGAGTAATACAAACAATACCTTGTAGATTGCAACTGTGTTTACAAACGGACGGACATCAATTTGAACAGTTGCGTACGTAATAGCGATGCTAATTTGTTGCAAGAAATGCATTCGAAAAATCAAAACTACTAATTTTGTTTTAATAAAGTGTTTTTTTATTGCTTTGCCCTATGTATCAATTGTGTAATCCAATTTGTCGTTTGTAATTCGCGTTTGTCAATTTTGGCAAGTATTCTATCTATTATTACGGTAGTATGAAACTACAGTGTTGCCAAATGGATGCTAGTTTCATGTGGTCCCCGAGGACGCATAAAGCATGATACGACATTTTACCATAAGAAATCTGTGTCAAATTCGAACAAACTGTGTCGCTACGGGTAGCTTTTGCGACAATTTATATACACCTTGTATAACAACACCGATAACACCAAAATGGTCAGGTACTGCAAGTTTCCCTTCATCGAGGAAGGAAGGGAATATCTTCACTGTTAAAATTCGTTGATTATTATATAATAAAATGTCGTATCGTGATCGATGTTTATTATTATGAAAAATGTACCACAAATACTCAAAATGTACTTTTGTACAAACGCTTCCAGAGGCAACGCTGTTTCTGGTACGAAATTGACGTTATATAGGCATCCACTTGTTTCTAGAATGTACGAGATCTTTCCAGAACGCCCTCTTTAGAATATGTCTAGAATAGCCGATAATCATCCAGACCATACAGGAAATTCATTAACCCTCGAAGATTGGAGTGCAAGGTTTTTCCGCGGGTCACTAGATGGTGTTGTTCGTAACACAACTTACAAACACTATTTGTTGACCTGCAAAGCGTTCAACCTTGTAACACTATAGTATAGTATTGCGCAATTCCGCTAAAGGGCGAAACATTTTCAAACTATTTAACGCATGCAAAATTTTGTGCGAATCAGATTTAATTTGGCGACAATACAATGTTGCCTGTATTAATTACCTAACTTCATTGATAAAATCCGTTTATTTGTCATAAACAGACATGGAATATGTAAAGGTGCAGTGATTGCTACTGCTTATCTTTCGATAAAGTATCCTCAGAGCTCACAAGAATATTCTGACCACCATTTGACAGGTAAAAACAAAAAATCATCAAAAGTCAGCAGCCAATTCGAATCGGTAGATACTCTACTAACTACTACTCTACTACTAATACAGGGCTTTCATTTATAATATAATAATAAGAATCAAAACCAACGTGATCTCTGACGTAAAATGACGTATGTAGATAATATGTTGGTTAAACAAACAATATTATGTTAAGTTATATATATAATATATAACTTAACAGTTGGAAGGTTGATATTTGACAGTTTTTATACGCCTCTGTTTACCTCGTTGTTTTCATTTTTATTTTATTCCTACATTTTCGTTAATTACCGTAACCTGCAAAATTTTAATTGTCAATATATGTAAATAACAATTTCTGGGGGAATTTTATTTTTAAATATGTATTACCATACTGGTAAATGGGTTGCATATCTAAAAAAGATCACGTGGGTTTTGGTATTAAATGAAAGTACTGTATTTTGTTTACGTTTTGGAAGATGGAGTTGACATTTTGATGATCAACGAGATATGGTTTCAATCAATTTGGTCATCTAGAAGAGGTGGTGCCATATAGTACAGCTTAGTGGATTTAAAGGCTACGCTATGCAATAGTAACTTTAGTAAATTGGGAGATAAAAACTCACAAAATAATCCGTATTAAAAAAATATATTAAATCTAATAATATATTACAATATCCCTAGAAAATACTATCTTAAAATCTAATAAGGTATAAATAATATTAATGTTATAAAATATTTCGATAAACAACGAAAGAAGGTGTGAAAAATTATGTGCCTGAAGTACGCTATAAATCCGAATAAACGTCAAAATTTGACAGATTAAATAACCTGTCAAATCATCTTAGTAAAATTTATTTTTTTTAAGTTGCCTTGTTGAAATGGCACATTTATTAATTTCAATTTTAATTTTTCTCATTTAAATATGTCGAAAACTGATTATTATAGAAATTGAATCATACAATGTCTCTTATGTTTTGTATTGTTTGAACAATATATTACTATGCATATAGATTTGATTTTAAGTCAGTCTTGAGAATCACATTAGCCTTCTTTTATTAAGAGAATTAGAGAGTTTCTGTGCTTCCTGAAATATATATAAGTAGTACGTACGGGAATTACTTAAAAGATGGCCAAGGGATTCGTCTAGTTTCTTTTTTTATTTTATTTATTATTTATGAGTGCCTAGTTACTTTTGTGTTAGGTTATTAAAATGTCTTTTATTATTAAAAATATATTATGTATTATATATTATATACAAAACGTGGATGCTAACACGAAAAATGTATTAGATGTAGCATATCTGACAGTTAAATGTTGTCAATTCTCTTCAAATGATTTGTCATTTTTGAACGCCATGAAGGCAGATACGAATCATCTCTTATAATATTATTAATAATATAAACTGCAATTTTTCCATTGCATTTGAACAATAAATTACAGGAATTCGACCGAAACAATCAATAAATTTAGACCGCAAATTAATACATTATAATTCTCCTATTCGTCCAATTGTACTGTGATAATCATACAAGGTTGTCAATATCGTTTCTGATCCCTGTGCTGTTGCGATCGCGGATCGCGCCACTCCCTGACTTCCTTGTGCGATCTGACGTCGTGATGATGATGATGGTGGTGGTGACGTTTCTTCTCGTTACCGCCACCGCCGCCGCCGCCTTTCGCGTTGTACGCCGCCGCCGCGTCCGAAACCACCAATTCGGAACCGTCCCGGTGACGTTCGCTACCGCGGAACGGTTCGTCCATGGTTTCTTTACGTTTCAACGGTTGGTGGTTGGCGCTAGCCGCGGCTACCTTCAGGCCGGTCTTGCTGCCCGCCGATTCGTGCAGGTTCTCCCACGCTTGCCGGTAGTATCGGTTGAGACCGTTGCGCGATTCCGAACTGGAGGAATCGAAGGAGGCGACGGTGTTGCAGTCCGGGGATGCTCTATGTCTATAATGTTTGGCACTTCGGTTTCTAGAATGGAAAATGAAGATTTAATCAATAATAGAATTCTAATATTGACGTAAATGTCATTTTGTGTGTTTGGTGGACGTATACTAATTTATAACTACTGCGCATGCGTATGTCATTACATATTTAAATTAGAATTAAGGGCGGTATCTACGGTGCATAAAATGAAGGAATTTCTATGGTAAACGTTCCTTGATTAGTCATTTTTGTTAATATCAGTCATAGAACTTGTCTGTCAATGTATAAACTGCCTTAGTTTGGTAAATTTTTTTGCAACTTAGGCAAATTTTTTGTCTAGATCTTCAAAGATTTCAACCCGTAATCGTCTTCTGTTTGAAACATTATTTACATACCGTTGAATTATGTAAATTAAGATAATCTGAAGATATTTCGTTTTTGCGGTTGGTTCTACTGAATGCTTAGTGTTTGAAATCCCAGCAAATGTGACCAATGGGTAACTATATCATTCCGCAATAGCAGTTCTCTTGGATATATCTAAATGGAAGCAGCTACATGGCTCATGGCCGGATGGCCGCCCTAAAGAAAACTAGTGTAAACCAAAGTGCATAGTTTGATGTTTGATTAAATTGTTGAAGATTTTATATTCTATTAGAGGTTAATCTAACAACTCGTTTGAGCTTCTTTCGAAGGCAACTTGACAAGTTTAGAGAGAAGTTTTTCTGGGTTTGTGCTAGTTTTGCCTAGCCGCCTTAAGAAGCATTTTTTGGGTTGCTGAACCGAAAGAATTGCTGTCCAAACAATCTTTTGACCTGATACAGGCTAGTTATGGGAGAGATATTACTCATCTAGTTCTTTTGAATGTATAGTTTAGCAACACCCAACTTATGCTTCCATCCGTTGATTCAAAACCAAAAACTAGAAGAAACTATTACTATGTTTTGGGAAATTAGTGCACTTCAGTTGGAGACCTGTCATCTTTTACAAAATTGTAGAGCATTATGTTCAGGAGTTTGAACATGTCCTGACTTGGCATCCTATTAACTACGATCAAACTAATTTTATTAATCATCATCAGCACCAGTTTAAATGTAACGATTGCCCTTGTTGGTAATGCTTATTTTTGATTTAACAGCACATTAGGTGAAGGTCTACCGTACTGCATAAACTGAAGAAGGATAAAAACTTTTGCCAAATTTTGGACGTTTTAACCTTTGAGGACATTGCAGTCTACTTAGAGAAACATCCTGACCAAATGAAAGGTTAATTACTGAGGTGTGAATCTAAAAAATATGGAGGTATATTGTTAATCCAGACAGTCGAGGAATTTGCATTAAATTCTGATTTTCAATATCGAATATGGTTCCAAAGTCTGTGGAATAGTAGGTATCAAAGGACAGCTTCATCAAAAAAAAGAAAATCTTAGGGCAGTGGAGTTACCCAAAAGGCTGCCATAAGGAATCTATCAATTGGAGAAACAGAAGAAACCACTGAAAAGGAACAGCACCAAGGCAGAACAGAAAGCTTTACATTACATTTGGCGCAAGCAGCCAACAAAGAAAATGCAACTATAGGAATGGATAGACGATCACAAAATTCATTCAAAGTATCAAGAAAATTATACCAAAGAGAAGACCACAGACGCGTACCTCCTTCCGAAGTCCTTCCTATGGTACGGGACCGTTTATAAACAGAATAGTGCTGCAACAACAGGATTGCCAATAACAGTCATCATTATTAACACCCTCATGCAAGCATCTGAGTAAGAAGCTGTAGAAAGGAGCAAACTAACCTCAATATTTTGGTATAAATATGTGGATGACACTTTTGTTATATGGCCGCAGAGATGGGAAACATTAGATGACTCTCTGCAGTATCTGAACAAGCTCTTAAGAAGAACAGAGAAGATCAGGGATGAGAAGCACTAAAGGGATTTATGAACTTGAATGTAGCTTGACAGGAAGGATACGCTAAGAGACCTGTACTGACCTAACGAACACCTACTTCAAGATGGCGATCACCAGGATGGAGGATGGATGGAGCTCAGTGAACTATATATATGGTTACGAACCAGCAAAGCAAAGAACGAAAACGAAGAGGAAAAGGCAACAACATCAATCTTTAGAAGCTCTCTGAAGATGCTGACAGTCTCATCCACGACCTTCCCCTATCTTTCATTCAATTTGAACATTTCGTTTTTCAGGGAAAAAGGTTTTCAAATGAATTTTTGTCTCAATTAGAGGGTTGAAATTCTTCTTCTCTTCTTTCCATTAAGAACATTTTGTATTGATCGCAATAGGTGGAGATCTGGTCGCGAAAGCCTGAGGATGCCTTTCCAATTGTATTAGACCTTCTTCCGACGAAGACCTTCCCTTCAGGGTGGCTAGAAGTGGTACATCATGTTTTCGCCCAAAAGCTTTTTCCAAAAGCTCACAACACGGCAACAACGGCAACACTGGTTCTTACTTGTCGTAATATTGTCTACTATTCATGCTGCCAATGGTAATTTTCGTTAGTTACAGCCCTTACAAGTGCAAAAATTGCCCTGAATACCTTTAAAGATACCAACCACAAAAAGTGACCAAATCCGGACCCTACCTCCTAAAACGGACCCCCTTCGTTCTGCCACTGTATTAATCTACTTTCCAATAGAAAGAAGCGTAAGTGTTCCTAAAGAAGTTCTCATTTTCTAAATTCTTTTTCTATTGGCCTTCTGTTGCATAAGAGTGGCGAAGACGAAATTCAGAAACTGCCGACATGGCAAAAGCGATTGATTCGAAAAAAGAAATTCGGCTGGACAAAAAGCAAGTAAAACATTTAATGTGCCAAAAACGACACTTTTCAGGTTGGCGAAAGAAATGTATGGAACCAGAGGAAGCAGCCCAAACAATAGTAGATGACAAACCTGTTCTACTACTCTTAGATGGCCCTTACAGACATACTCAAATATTGATCTAATCGACTTAGCTCGTGACAATCACATTGCAATTTCTCTGTCTAATGTCCAAAATGCATCATGAAACTGTCCTCGGGAAATGAAGCGAGCCTCCCCCAAAGAATAATGAAGATTCTGATGTAAATGAAGAAGCTGTTGGCCTAGAAGTTGATCAAAATAAACCATCCACTTCTAAAACGTTGCACATAGCTGCGATTTTCT
>SMLS01020580.1:0-11874 GCA_004785975.1 Popillia japonica | reverse complement strand
TTGTCTGGTTTAGTCTTTCATTTAGACCGTTTGAAAACGGTGCATTTAAAGCTGTGAATATAAGTTTTACTTCTTGTTCTTCTAAAAAATTTTTAAATTCTTTTGAATTAATGCCTGGATATTGATCTGTGATTATCATATCTATTCTATCTATTTCTAGTGTATCTTGGACCAGCTTTATAAAATCACTTGCTGTCTGTGTTTTGGATGTTAAAATAAATGCGTATCTTGAGAAATGGTCGACTAATAAATGGAGATATCTTTTCGTTGGCCTTTGGACTCCAAATCCACCAATCGTGTCAATAGACATTATTTCAAATGGTCTGGTTGCTGGTCCTAGGTGTGACATCAATCCGTATTTTATTTGTCCTCTTGATTTATTTCTAATGCATATGTTGCAATTTCTGCATATTCTTCTTATATTTTCTCTTAAATTTTTCGCTGTGTAATGCGGTTGTATTCTGTTTAAAGTCTGTCTAATTCCGATGTGGCACCATTCTACATGCGTTTCTTTTATCAGTCTAATGCTTAGTTTTTCTGACAGGATTATTTTCTTATTATTTTTACCTTGTTTGTAAAAAACTCCATTACTATCTATTATCTTCTTTTTTTGTTTTTTCAATATATTGTTTTCTTTTTGATCTTTTTTTATTTCATCTATCGTTATCAAATTTACTATCTTTAGCATATCTTCGGTCTTAATTGGTTCTAAAACCGGGTTTCGACTAAGACAGTCCGCTTCAAGATTATCTTTTCCTGGTAAATACTTTATTTTAAAATCGTATTGTGACAGATAATATGTCAATTCACCCAGTTCTTCGTCTGTTCTTACTTTAATGTTAAGGTGTTCCAAAGGTTTGTGGTCTGAGTATACTTCAAAATATCTTCCAATCAACCAATGTTCCCAATATTTTATTGCTTCTTTAATTGCTAGACATTCTAAATATATAGCTTTTTTCCTCTTCTGTGTTTCGTTCAGTTTTTTTGAAAAATAAGCCACTGGTTTTTCTTTTCCATTTTGTTGCACCTGCTTCAATATTGCACCCATGCCTTCTAGTGAAGCATCTGTATATATTCTGATGGGCAAATCTTTATCGAATATCTCTAGCACTGGTTGGGAGCATAACATTTTTTTTATCTTTGTAAACGATGTTTCACATTCCTCCGACCAATCGAATTTCACATCTTTTCTTAACAATCTATGTAACGGATCTAGTATTATTGAACTCTTTGGTACATATTCATGGTAAAAATTAAATTTTCCTAAGAACTGTCTAACATTTTTTTTAGTTTTGGGAGTTGGAAAGTTTTGAATTGAAATTAAGTTATCTTTTATAGGTCGTACTGTGTTATTCTCGATAATATGTCGAAGATATTTTACTGATTTCGATGCAAATATGCATTTCTTTAATTTCAATCTAAATCCTTCTTTTATAATCGCGTTTAGAACTCGTTCTATGTGTATTAAATGGTCTTCAAAGGTTTCTGAGAATATTAGTATGTCATCTATATAGTTTTCTGTAAAATCTTTGAGATTATGTTTTCGTAGTATATTAGATAAGATTCTCTGAAATGTTGCCGGCGATGTTTTCAGACCAAATGGTAAGCAAGTCCATTGATAATGTCCTTCCTGTGTTATGAAGCCGGTTTTTTCCCTATCTTCTATCCTTAGTGGAATCGACCAAAATGCAGAGTTTATATCTAGCGTTGTAAAGTATTTACAGTTTCTGGCTCTTACTATTAAATCATCAATGAGCGGAAAAGGTTGAGCTTGTGGTATAACTATCTTGTTCAGATCTCGAAAGTCGATGCACAATCGAGATTTTTTCCCTTCATCTTTTTTAAAAGCCAGAGTCACTGGTGCCGCAAAAGGGCTATAGGATTCTTCGATTAAGTTTTTCTCTAATAATTTTGCTACTTGCTGTTCTATCTCTTTTTTGTCTTCCATCGTACATCTATATGGTCGTTTACTACAATATTTGTCCACTGATAGATCTATTCTTGCTTCATAATCTCGCACTGTTCCTACATCATATTTGTCTTTTGCAAAAATCATTTTGTACTTATCCATTAATTTCTCTATTTTCTCTTTTTCTTTTTCATCTAGGTGGTTCAATTTTACTTCAAATTCTTCCTCTTGGACATGTTCATTAAAGTTCACTATAATTTCTATTGAATTTGTTTTCTCTATCTTTGTTTCGATTTTGTTTTCTATTAATTTTTGAGAAATATTTAAGTTCTCATCTTGAGTTAATCTAAATAGCTTTATCATATCTAGTCCAATTAAAAAATCTTCAAAATCATCATTTTTTACTATAAATACATCTACTTCTTTTTCTATCTTAAATATTTTAATTTTATTGTTGTTAATCCATTTGTTTGTGTCACACCATTGACTGTTTTTAATGTTACTTTATTCATAGCTTCTTTATTTTCTTTTAACTTAATAAACTTTGAATTTATTATTGATATCTGTGATCCTGGATCATAAATTCCATCTATATTCAATCTATCTTCTAGTAACATTCTTACCTTTATCAATGGTGTGATTATTCGTTTTTTGATTCATCCTGTAAATCTACTTCTATGACTGCGTTATTACCCATTGTTTTTGGTCGTTCTTTGGTTATATTTGGTTTTGTTTTAAACCAACACTTATCCTCTGGGTGATATCTTGCACCTTTATTTAAGTTTTCACACGTTTTACATGGTTTCTTCTCTTCATTCTTGTATCTCCATTCTTGTTTAGTTTCTTTCGTTTTCAAGTTCTTTTTCCCTATTTTTCCTTCATGTTTTTTTAATTCGCTAAATAAGTCAGTTATATTTTCTAAATTTTCTCTATCTATTTTCTCTCTAACATTTTCTGGTAGACCAAATCCAATTCTATCTATAACTGTATCTACGTCCATATTTTTGTTGATTTCTAATAATAATTTTTCCTTTTTTATTGCATAATCTAATAATGAGCCTTCTTTGTATTTATAATAATGAGCATATGCTCTATTATTCCACCCTTTATTTCCAAATGTCTGTATGAATTTTTCTTTCCATGCGTTCCACTGGCTTTCTCCTTCTTTTAACATCATTGAATTAAACCAGTTTTGGCTGGTGTCATCCAAAAAAAATCTTAATATTTCAATCTTGTATTCTTCTTTATCTATCTGTAATCTTGTACATTCTTTTTCATATGTAACTATCCACTGATGAGCATTTGATGTTTTACTATTAAACTTTTCCACAATCAGTTTATCTGCAATATGCTTCAAATTTTTTTCTTCTTTTTTTCTGTGAGGCTTCTACTAATTTTTCTAATATTCTGGCTAAACTTGGATTTTCTATATCATCGTTTTTCTCATTATCCATCTCTTGCAAAATTCTGTCTTCAAATTCTAAGTTTCCTGCTTCATCTATGTATGTTTTTTCAAGGTCATCTGTTAATATAAACCATGCACTTATTTTATCATGTCTTCTTTTCAAACTTGCTTTCACTTTATTAAATGTGTTTACTTTTTGTAACTCCTTATGTGCACTAACATACATAGCATCCTCTGGCAACACATATCTTTTCCCATCCTCCGTCATGATTGAAGTTATGGCTAATACATTTGTCTTCTCATCTTTCGGAGAAGCTACGACTTTAAACGTAAACTGTAGCTTCATATTTTACCAAAATTGTCGTTTTATAAGGGGGTTAAATATTCTTTATTTGTAAACACAAACTAATTAGTTTCTCTGTGTTAAGAGAAACGACAATTTAAGTTTTTATTTACACTTTTCAAATTTTTTCACTGTCACTATTTAGTCCTGTCACTTTTTTTATATTTGACCTCTGCTTGACATTATTCCAATTAGTGGGAGTTAATAAAATTAAATAAAGAAAGTCTACTTTCTTTACATATATATATATATATATAGAAAACAAAAGGGCAAATCCCATATGGTAACCAAAGAACACTTTCTAAAACCCCGTTAAGATAGCTGAAGGTCACGTTCCTAATCCGATGTAGGAAAATCATTCATACCCAAAATTCAAACGTGCATGCACGATATAAATATCAAAATTAATAAATTTAGAAATGTAATCGAAAGAAAATGAATTAGAAATAAAAGATTAAATCGCGAAAATGACATACATACTAGAATGCTTCCAAATTACATGATCGTCCCACAACAGTAGTTCTCGACTATTCCTGATCAAACATTTCACGACATTTACAGAATCAATTTTGGAAGTATTTGGCTGGTAATGTTTCTCTATCCGACTGAGTACATTTCTCAAATTTTATTTTTTAACCCAATCAAGATTATTCTGTTCTTACTTACTACTCACAGGTTACCAGTTTATTTATTTGGATTGTGTTCAGTTGTAAAGAAAACCCACAGAAATGCAATTAAATAGAATCCAAACAGGTGAGATTACTTACAGGCATTTGCAAGGAACTCTATTAACAAAAAAATATAATATGTTTGGCGACCTCTTAGCTGAATACACTCCTGTACAAATCTAGCCATCAACGAAATGAGATGGTCGATATCCGCTTCTGCCACCTCGTTTCAAGGAGTTTGAACTTCGTTGTTAACTGAGCCAACGTTTGTGGAGGATGGTGCAAAGAGGACAGTCTTTTTCCCATGATATCCCACGCATGTTCGATGGGATTTAAATCTGGGCAACGAGGTGGCCACGGCAAAATATTAGCACCTGCTTCCTGGAGAAGGTCTATAGTTCGACGAGCAATATGGGGTGTGCATTGTCTTGTTGAAAAAGACGTGTGGGCATCCAGTTAGATAAGGTAATAAAATGGTTTGTAGGACATCATCAATATAACGCGCAGCTGCCAAACAGCTTGGAATAAACAGAAGTGGGAATCGGCTACCATGAGCGATAGCCCCCCAAATCCATTACTCCAACCCTTTACGACCATCGTGCATATTTAGCCAAAATCGCGATTCGTCGCTGAAGACAACATTATACCATTCTGCTTCCCAATACTGATGTTCTCTGCACCAGTTCAAGCTTAGATAGCACTAATCGCGGACGGTATGAAAAAATTCCAAACGCTGGAATGCGGCCATATAGTGTACGATTAGTAACAGGTCCACCTTCTTCTCCAAACCATTGGTCTGCGATTTGACGCATTATATAGCAAAACGGTCTCGTAGAGCTAGATGTCTGAAGCACCTATCTTGACGCTCGGTGGTGCGCATCGATTGACTAGTTGATCTTCCTCGTGTTCCTCTACCTTCTTCTGCCACCCCCCATTGCAGTACAATTAAACACGACGACCAATTTCGCAATTGGATAAACCAACATCTCGATTGACAATAATTCTACCCCTGTCAAAACCACTAACATAGTGATTAATTATGTCCAGTATGAGTGGAAAAGGTCAGGAAAACATGCATAAAGATTTCCTCATGGTTAATAGTAACAAGCCTCTTTGTAATTCAGTTGACAACAGTAACTTCACGTTTCTAAAATTTAATAATGTTAAGTACATAGACGGCAATAGTTTGAGTAATTCCCAGAATTCTTTTTGTCATTCTTATTCTTGATCCAGTACAAAATTGTCATGTAATTCCTATAGAAAATGTAAGAATTTAGATAATAATGTGAATATGAAAGAGAATATTTTTGTAAGAATACAAAATGCAGAGCCTTCAGTGTGCAGCAAATAAAGTTTTGTTTCTTAAAGAAGTGCCCGCAGACACAAATTGTGATTTCTTGCTTCTGTCTGAACATTATCAGAGTAGTGAGCAGCTTCAAGTAAGTAATTTTAAAAACTACGGCCTGAAAGCACACTTCTGTCGAGAGATTGGAAACCATGGGGGTGTTTGTATTTTTGTGAAGGAAAGAGATTATAATCGTATGAATCCGCTGATGGTGGATAGTTTTTGCCGAGTGAGTGAGTGAGTGTGATTGAGGCTGCATGTGTGGGATTTGTAAATATAAACCTGGTGATCGGAGTAGTTTACAGACCCCCCTTCGGAAATTTTGATATTTTTTTAAACCTATGTACTGCTTGACTCCCTTAACTTTTTGTGTGACGTTCATAAGAATTGTAATGTGATTATAGGCGGCGACCTTAATGTAAATATTTTAGTTAATAACAATTTTTAAAAGAATTCTATTAGATGTTATGGATAATTTTGACGTCTTCAACCTCTGGATATATTGTTACGCTTAAAACTTGGAGACGTAATAAAAAATCTTTTCTATATTAGTCAGCTCTCATGAACATGAATCTATTCGCAGAAAAGTAAGACAACATTTTTTCGCAAAAATGTATCAATGATAAAAGTTGACATTCTTATTATAGCCATGCTTTAAATATACATACCTAATGATTTTGATGGCTAAAAATCAAGTTGAACAAATTACTTTTTCGGGGTGTAACACTTCTAATGTCATTGAGTATATTTATCGAGCTGTATGGCAACTGAAACATAAGTCGACCAAGGCTCTCGACCAGATACCTAGCTTTCTTGTAGAAGATTTGCTATAATGTCTTTGTTAGACCATTAAATTTTCTTTGAAATAATTTCTTGGAAATTTCACGTGTAAGTGTCAATCCTACACTCTACGTACCAAATATACTTAATTATCATCAATTGGATTTCTAATTAATTGCTGTCATATGTTATTTCAATTGTACAATGGTGAATTCCCAAAAACTAGCCTATTTTATCTCTTTTTTTGTTTTGCTATTAGTACGATGTTACTGGCTTAAGTATTCTATTTATTTACCAAATAATAGTTCATGAATATATAGAGATCTCAGTACTCATGAAGACTGACTTATACTCTGATCAATAACCTGATGAACCTTATCTAGAAACATCGAACAAAATTTTAGCTCTTAAATTTTCCAAACTTAACTTACTTGTCACCTGATGCGTGACTAATTAATGCTCTACAAAAAAAAAACAACTCTTTGTCAAAAACATTGGTAGATACAAATTTTATCTAAGTAGCACGAAACGCTCATAAATATTCAGGTACGTACATGCTCATATATTCACTTACTTTATATTCCGAATATGTACGTTTACCAATGCAACCTTAAAGCACGTAAAACAATTCACGAATTACAGATAAAAACATTGCAGGTACATACATACATACACATATTCTTGCGTAATACGGTATTTATATAAAGCGCATACCCAAGTTCATCAGTACACTCTTAACGCAACCTTCGTTGATAGTTCCTATCTTATTTTTTAAAATTAAAAAATGTTTATCCCATTACGAGCAAATTACATATTATTAACACTATTGATATTAATGTGCACTAGATCGATACAATCCGGAGAGGTATATTATTTTAAATTTGGTAGTTAATGCAGACTTATTTCTATTATTTTTCTTTTCAGGTTGGCGAGCATCAAAAATCTGTACCAAAACTATTCGGATCTAGAATTGCTGTAAGTTCTCTTATGCTTATGTTATAAAAGTTATAAAATCTTATTATTTTTTAGACAAATTACACTCAGGAAGTCATAACAACTGCGACACGTGGTGTAAGTATTAAATTTCATATTACCCGTTTGAGTAATATAACTTCATAGTTTTACCATTATTACTTTATTACATTATTCCTATTGTAATATCCTGGGTATTTGTTGTATTATATTCTTAGTACAAATCAGGAAATAATTTATTTGTAATTTTCTATATAATAAATAATAACATTTACACATTGACAACACACAGATGGCGTAATTAATTACAAACTTCAACTACAGTTCCTAACTATTGATTTAGTTGTACTGTTAGGTGACCATATTTGTCTCGTCTAATTGCAGATTACAATTACGGTACTGGACACTAACATGCAATCCGGTTTAAGAGATTCAGCACTTAAATCGCTTAGCCACTTTACAGAAATCTACTTCAACGAACCGGAAAAAATTCTTTGGTATGCTGCGGAAGAAATGAATCATAAACATCGCGATCGTGTGTGGTTGGGAGCAGTTAACTATTTGTATGTGATAGCAGTAGGACCGTATATTAGTGTGGACATAAATAGAGATCGTATTTTTATGTTTGGAGTCATCAATTGTTGATTATACATGTACTAGTGACTAGTTCTTAATAAAGACTAATAAGTAAATAACCTATATCTTAAAAGGCGTTGAAGTTTTTATGAATCACATTAATGACCAAGTGTAATTATTACCTTCCCTCATACCCACAAATATCAATGCTTCAAGTTTGGGCATCGCACTGCCGCATATTTTTCATTTGGAAATTGCGGCTACAAAGCATTCATCGCAGCTTTTTAAAATCTATTAAAATTGATGTTGGTTGCAGCCCAGATTGTAAACTTTTCAGTGCCTAAAATAGCCAATTGTATGATTCTTCTGTCTTATTTGTCAATAAAGCATACTCACTTAGTATGACGTTGCTGTACTGCACTTCATGTATGGTACACATTTGAGAAAATAGCACAGGATTTGTTTTCAAAGTATAAATTCTTGAGGGTGAAAAATTAGAATTCGTTTTTCTTGAGGGTCACTGTCAAAAAGCAAAAATTCGTCTTCAAATTTGTCCACTGGTATAACTAAAATTGCCTAACGGTACAACAGAAAACAGTTTGGAAAACAGCTTGTGTTGTTAGTTTCACAGATCGTTCCAAACTTTTCATTTCATATACAATTCTTTTCGCTTCGTAAAATTGAATATAGTCAACTGCTAACCTAATTTTATATGTAGAACAAATAAACAGATAAACTAATTACCAGGACACAACACCTATAAAGCCAGTGTTATTTTTTAATTGATATAAAATTTTCCTTCATACCAAGTTTGGAAAATAAAAATATTCGTCTTTCTGTTTGAACTAATATAGAACACCTTCCAAGAATATTCTTTCTCATTAATGTAGTTAAGTAACTGTGACGACTTGAAGAATCAGGTCAGCTTCAGAATCTCAGAAAGTGTATATGGCATTCATTGAGATGATATTTGCTTCAAATCAAGGTATCCATAAATGATTATTTCAAGTAATCCAGTACTTAAATAAGTCCTTTAACTAAAATCGAGAAGATAATTCCCCGAAGTTTAATTCAAACATAGACTTTGTTGCAGTGGTGTCTCTTCTTCTGGAACACCACCAACATTTGCGCAATTACCACATGCCAATTAAATACTTGTAACAGTGTGGTACCACAGTCCATCTAAAATGGACACATATCTTCATAAAAAAGTTCATGCTCATATCTGTAGGGGCTAGTAATAACGAAGGGGATGAAATAGCAAATATTAAATTTTCTATTAGCCAAACACAGCAACACTATACATCCAATAGAATCCAAATAGGATACCTACTATCAAATAGTGTGTTTACAAATTCGAATGTATGACGTACAGACGCAATTAATCTATGATACTCTTTTACGGTTGCCTACTCAACATTATTTTCTTCGAAGGACGACAAAAATAGTAAATTTGGAAGATGTTGTCGTAAAACCTAACAATGACAAAAGGTTAAATCGAAGCCATTATTTTAAGGGCCTGGAAAACTTTCAAATAAGTAAGAAATCTATTTTTCTTTATATAACTATGGATATTTCTCAGCCTGATATATAGCTTACACACATAGACAGAGTCGTTGTTTGTGTTGCCTACACAGAATATCACTTTTCACCGCCGCGACGGACTGCCCACTAAAAGGAAAGCCTACTGATAGCCTAGAATATATATGAAGTTTTATTTTCGCGCACGAAATTGCTATCATATGATTAGTTTAAAAAATGAGTACCAGTAGCGTATCGAAGATAAGAAATATTTTTTTCATTACATACATACGTTACTTAAGTCAGATATTCTGCAGGATATTACTCGAAAATTGCCTGCTTAAAGTTTCCTACAAGCAATTAATATGTAATTGAATTTTCATCAGACCCTATTTGCAAGATAGCAAAAGGCGTATTTGTTTAAGTTTATATATTATAACTTTTCTTTCCTAAACTTGCATACCTATATATGTCCACAGTGATGTCTGAATGATCGATTGCTATTTAGCACATTAAGGTTTTTTACTTATCTTATTTTCCTGATATTTTCTTCCACTTGTAGGTCAATTAAAACACTATAATTGGATTAAAGATCATATTACAGAACCTTTACACTTTATTAGGTTTTCGTTACTACTTCTTCAGTGGAATAAAACTGACATTTAATTTGTATCAATTAATAAACATCTAACCATGCCTATCAACAAAATTATCTACAGTGATATATAGGATTACCTATGTTTACAATATCGTGGATAATTTAAGATATCTTTGAAATGTAATTTTATAATCATAAGAATAATGATCCTTATTTCAATGTATTTTTTGTCAAGCTCTACCAATTCTGTTCAAGGACTAGGGAAAAACATGGCAGAAAAACCTAGTCGAGAGCCTAATTTGATAAAATTCAGGCGTGATTAGGTGATTAAATTATTATAAATAATACTTAAATTTTTAATAATGTTCTAAAATTGACCAGGTTATTCTCTTTTTCAAGCTATAACATTTCATATATTAATCTGTTTTAATAACTACTTTCTTTTTTTTTTAATCTTAACATTTTCAAAATCAAAGTTATGTCGTAATTCTTTAGAATGCTTAGACAAAACAGTTTCCGCGGTTATGTTATGCGTTACAGTGTATTGATGATTATATCTGATTCTTTAAATTCGTGTTTAATTTTGTCACTTAAGTCGGTGATGTACGGAATTGCGTGATATATTTTTCTAGTTTGTTTTGTGCCTGGATTGTATATTTTATGTATTCGTTTTTTTATTAATTTTTCGTAAAATTCTTTTGGATAACTATTTTTGTTTAAAAGTGATCTAAGAGATATTGAAAATTTAAGTATTATTTATAATAATTTAATCACCTAATCTCGCCTGAATTATATCAAATTAAGCTCTTGACTAGGTTTTTTGCCATGTTTTTCCCTAGTACAGAATTGTTAGAGCTTGGCAAAAAATACATTGATAGTGTTTTAATTGACCTACAAGTGGACAAAATATCTGTAAAATAAGATAACTACAAAAAGGTCAGAAGAATACATATACTGTTTATTTTATTTTATTTTATTTATTTATTTATAATCCAACAAATTGCTCCATATGAAGGACCAAAGTACAGGAAAAAAGAAATACAGTACAGTACAACACGATTACATATTACACTGACAATTGTCAAAGAGAGAGAACAAAACTACAACTAAAATAAATTTGCATTAAAATTAAAACTTAATCCTAATTCAAAGATTAATAAATTAATAGTTCATTATTCACTCAATAAATCCCTGGAAATTTTGACGATCTCGCGTAAAAGTGTATGATTAATATCACAGTGCGAAGATCTAAGGTGAAACAGCGAGACATTGCAGTAATTGGGGAATTCAATGATGCATTTAAACGAGCATATGGAGTATATAAAGTGACATCCACTCTAGCCGAAGTCCGGGGAACAAGAAACTGCAACTTTGATAACAGGTTCAGGGAGTCAATCCTACTATCTACTAAGTTGTACACAAATTTTATAATTTGTAGTTGCCGTCTCACTTCAAGTGACTCAATATCGAACTGTCGTAGTAGAAGTTGATAGTCATATCCTCGGTGAAGGTAGGTGCCGTGCTCTTTAAAATATAAAAATTTCAGAAATTTTCTCTGAACCTTTTCAACGCCTAGCTTGTGTGTAGAGTAAAATGGGTTCCATATTATAGAACTATACTCCAACCTGGGCCTGACAAATGTGAAATAGAGTAACTTCAGTATATTAATTTGCAGAGCAAAGGAGTTTCTAATTAAAAAACCCAACATTCTTATAGCAGCGGATATCGCATGATCAAAATGAGTAGTGAAAAAAAAA